>PVLC010003357.1:0-98486 GCA_004027655.1 Graphiurus murinus | reverse complement strand
GGTACTGGGGATTGAACTCAGAGGCATTCTACCTCCGAGCTATACCCCCAGCCCTATTTTTTATTCTTTATTTTGAAACCGGGTCTCACTAAGTTGCGGAGTGCCTCACTTAGGTAGCTGAGGCTGGCTGCGAACCCGGATCCTCCGGTCTCAGCCTCCCAAATGCTGGGATTACAAGCGTGCGCCACCACGCCCGGCTTCCCTTACCTTTTGAATGTAACTTTTGTAATTTTTCCTAAGTCTGCATTCAATGTTTGTGTCATTACATATCTATAAATGTTCAAAGCTGAGTTTACAGTGTACCAAGACTCCTTTTGGTTTTCTTTTATATGCTTTGGTTTTCGTTACTACTTAGCTTGCTTTTCAGTTTGCTCAGTTCTGTGTGCCGATCACTTACTTATTCCTGAAGGATTTGATTAAATTTAAAAAACCAGGCCCGTTCTCAGGGGCACATCCGGGCTTCTCCCGGCCATGTTTCTCCAGAGCGCTTCTCCTGCTGCAGCCTGCACCGCTTGCCTTCAGGTCTCCGCTGCCAGCTGCCTGCCCGGCTCTGTCGTTCCGTCATCGCGGAACATCTGTTTGCTTCTTCTGTGCTGTGTCACCTGTTCCCTGGATGCCATTTCTCCCTTGTCAGTGGTGTGTGCTCTCTGGCTAGAGCCTGTCTCCTGTGAGCTTCCTGAGAAAGAGAGTATGTGGGAATTCTCTCTCTCTCTTTTTAAATCTGAAAGTATCTTTTTTTTTTTTTTTCTTTTTGGTACAGGAGATTGAACCCATGGGCACTCTACCTCCAAGCTATACCTCCAGCCCTTTTTAAATTTTTTTTTTTTTTTAATTTCAAAAGAGGGTCTCACTAAGTTGCTGAGGGCCTGGCTAATTTGCTGAGGCTGGCCTTGAACCTACGATCCTCCTGTCTCAGCCTCCCACGTACTGGGGTTACAGGCATGCACCACAGCACCTGGCTGAAAGTATCTTTATTATATTGTTCTATTTGCTGTGTGTTCTGTAGGAAAGGAGTACAATTGTAAGTTGGTAATTATTCTCTCTGTGAATTTTGAAGTCATGTTTTCACTGTCTTTTAGTGTCTGGTATTATTTTTGGAATTCTGCTGGATTCCCATCCTTGGTGTTTGTGTGTGACCTGCCTCCCCTTCTCCTAGCTTTTAGGATCTTGTTTTTATCCCCAGTGTTCAATGTTCTAAAATTTCATGGGAGGTAGAATAGTTACTGTGCTGGGCAACCTGGTGAGTTGGAACTCCTATTCTAAGGTTCTGGGAAACTTTCTTGTGTGTTTCTTAGTGTGTGCGTTTGTGCATGTGTGTTACTGGGGATTGAACCCAGGGCATTCTACCTCCAAGCTACACTGCCAGCCTATTTTTATTCCTTATTTTGTTTTTTTTTTTGTTGTTGTTGTTTTTTGCAGTACCAGGGATTGAACTCAGGGGCATTCTACCTCCGAGCTATACCCCCAGTCCTATTTTTTATTCTTTATTTTGAAACAGGGTCTCACTAAGTTGCGGAGTGCCTCACTAGGTAGCTGAGGCTGGCCGCGAACCCGGATCCTCCAGTCTCAGCCTCCCGAATGCTGGGATTA
This sequence comes from Graphiurus murinus, assembly GCA_004027655.1. Classification (NCBI taxonomy): domain Eukaryota; kingdom Metazoa; phylum Chordata; class Mammalia; order Rodentia; family Gliridae; genus Graphiurus; species Graphiurus murinus. Next base: position 96,896 of record PVLC010003357.1, on the reverse strand, counting down.
CAAGCGTACGCCACCACGCCCGGCTTTATTCCTTATTTTGAAACAGCCTCACTAAGTTGCAGAGGGCTTCACTAAGTAGCTGAGGCTGACCGGGATTCTGTGATCCTCCTGTCTCAGCCTCTCAAGTATTGAGATTACAAGTAATTGTTTTGTAATCTCTTCCCCTCAACTTTTGTTCCTTCTTTTCTGGAATTCTTGTTGGTAGGATGTTATACTTCTAGATTGAGCCTCAAATTTTCTTTACAAATTTCTAACTCTTTCTGTTCTGCTTTCCAGGAGTGTTTGTGTGGGTTTTTTTTAATCTTAAGCATTTATACTGAAATTTGTGTGTGTGGTAATGGGGGTTGAACCCAGGGGCTTTCTGCCTCCAAGCTACACCCCTAGCCCTATTTTATTTTGAAACAGGGTCTCACTAAGTTGCAGAGGGCCTCAATAAGTAGCTGAGGCTGGCTGCCAACCTGTGATCCTTCTGTCTCAGCCTCCCAAATGCTGGAATTACAGGCCACACCACTATACCTGGCTTCTACTAAATTTTTTATTTCCTTTATCATGTTGAGAAATATTAGTGACTCTTCCCTGTTCTTTCCTAGCGACCTTGTTCCTGGAATCCTGGAATGAGATAGCGTGCTCCTCTGCTCTCCGGGGTGTTAATTGCAGTTTCCTTTTGTTCCCTGCCTTTACTTGGTCTTTTAAGTTCTTTTAATCTGTTTGCTTTGGCCTTTGGCCTTTCTGTTAGAAGCTCTTTTCAAATATCTAGTGTCTTCAGCTATTTTTTATATTCAAGAATGGGGCAGGCGGGCGAGGTGGCGCACGCTTGTAATCCCAGCATTCGGGAGGCTGAGACCGGAGGATCCGGGTTTTCGGCCAGCCTCAGCTACCTAGTGAGGCACTCCGCAACTTAGTGAGACCCTGTTTCAAAATAAAGAATAAAAAATAGGGCTGGGAGTATAGCTCAAAGGTAAAATGCCCCTGAGTTCAATCCCCAATACCACCAAAAAAAAAAAAAAAAAAAAAAGAATGGGGCTTCTAGTTTCTGGGCCTCCCTATAGGGTGAGACCTCGGGCATCTCCTCTGCCATTTTTATGCGACAGCGGGGCAGGTACCACACGAAGGTTTTTTGATTCTGGACCTGTTTCCTCCAGAGGAAACCATTCTCATCCCCTGCTTGGGCTCAGCTGTGGTACAGAGAAGGGGCCTGTGAGGGTGGCTCATATGCAGGCTGAGTCATGTTTCCTGCAAGTCTCCTCATCCCTGCCCGAGGGTGGGCGGGCCAGGTTCTGTCTCACGTGGAGACTTTGAGCCACCCTGACCCGCAGCCTCAGCTGCCTGGGGGCTTCGGGGGCTTCGGGGGCGCGGGTCTTGTTGGCTCTGCAGCCCACGCCATCGGAGCGCCCATTGATGTCTCTCACCAGTGGCCCCGCTGCCCTTCCCCTGCTCTTGAAGGTTTTCTCCCCCTTTGCTCTCATTTCAGGGGAAAGGGGAGGGGAGAGAGTGGAGAGAGGTGTGTGGCTCCTGATAGAGTTCCCGTTCTCCAAGGAGAGGGCTGACTTGCCCCAGCCACCAGCCACCGCTCAGGGTCCCGCCCCACCTGGCGTGCACAGCGCTGGGCTGCACCACTGGGAGCGGGGTGGGGCATTTGTGTATTTGTGGCCAGAGGTGGAGACTCAGCTGCTCTCCCTGGCTGTCTCCTTAGGGGTGTTTAGGAGTGTTTATGTGGCACTCGCAGTTTTACCACACGTTTTTCATCACTGTTAGCTCATTCTCACCTCCAGTTACCCCAGGGAGTATATATTATCAACCCCATTATACCAATGTGCAAACATAACTTCAAGTAGGCTGCAGAACTTGCCCAGGATGACCCGGATAGTAATGGCAGGAGGCCAGACTTACCGCCAGGCCCGCCAGGGTCCTGGGAGCTGCTCCGTGCCAGGCTTGGTGAAGGAGGGGACAGGACTGGCTGCGCCTCCAAAGGAGTAGAACTCGTGGTAGGGAGAGACTTGAGAGGCATGAGAGGAGCAAGCAGAGTGCGATGCTCATCCACGTCTTAGACAAACTGAGCTCCCTGGCGTCGGGCCCAGAATGAGCCATCGTCCCAGATAGAGAGTGTGCAGTGAGGCCACAGACACCGGCCACGAAGGAGCCAGAGGCTGGCTTGCTGCCAGAAGGGCGCCCTGGCTGGTCGTGGCACCGGCAGCTACAGCTCTGTCAGGTAGAGCCAAGAAGTCCAGACAGAGCTCAGCAGATCCAAGGAAAGGAAGACATTGGGAAGAGCTTTGGAGCCGGGCGTGGTGGCTCACGCTTGTAATCCCAGTACTTGGGATGCGAGACGGGAGGATTGGGCCTTCTCTCCTGATCTCATGCTGGTGTCTCTGGCTTAGGATCTGGTGTCCAGAATGGACAGAAAGCTCCAAGCACCCAACTGCCTAGGGCAGGAGAGAGAGGGCAAGCCGTCCCTTCCCTCTGGACTGGCAGGCCTGCCCTCCAGCTTCCTGGCACACAGGCAGTGGCGGGAGGTTAGGGAAGCACCGGGCCATTTTGGCCTTGCAGGCCTCTGGGGGCCAGAGCTGGCACCGTGCTCTGGGCGGTGGGGAGGTCAGCCTGCTATCTGGCGCTCGGTGCCCGGTCGCATCTCAGCTTCCTGCTCTTCTTGTGTCCGGGCCTCTGTGTCTTTGTGTTGTTTCTGGAATGTGTATGGAGGTTCCCATTTAAGCCGTGTTGCTAGGAGGTTTGGGTGGTGTTCTAGACAGTTCTATTTGCTAGGAAGGGCCTGGATGTGTCCACATGGCCAGTGGGGCCTGGCTTGGGCTGGTTGAGTCATATCAGAGGAGCATTCATTGTCTCCTTTCTCCAAGAACCAGTGGGCCCATTATTGACTCACTGACGATTCTTCAGAGGATACTGTCAGCAAATTGGTGTTTTACAGACTGGCTGGCCCCACTGCCCCTTTAGAGGTCAAGAATCTTGAACTGAGAGATGGATGAAATTCGATGATTCTGACCAGCTGCATACGGAGCTAGAGATGGGCAGGGTTGCTCCACAGACCTCAGGAGCGTGCTTACGTACCTTGTGACACAGGAAAGGATGTGAGCTCAGGTGTCAAGCCCCTCTCAGGACCGCCTGCCTGGGAAGGACCGGTGGCTTTTCTGAAGGATCTCTCTTGGACAAGGTGTGCTCCCCAGCCTGCCACAGGGCTGGAAGTGAGCAGAGCCCCACCTCCTGGAGGCCCCTTGGTCTGCCATCACTCGTTCAGCTCTGATGGAGTGTACAGGTGACCCCTGGTCATTGCTGGGATGGGACTCGGTTCACAGCCTAGTAAAAGCAACAGGAAGCCGGGTGTGGTGGCCCACGCTTGTAATCCCAGTACTTGGGAGGCTGAGACAGGAAGATCGAAGGTTCGAGGACAGCCTCAGCAAGTAGTGAGACTCATCAACCTAGTGAAACACTGGTTCCAAATAAAAATAAAATAGGACTGGAGGTATAGCTCAGAGGTAGACTGCCCCTGGGCTCAATCCCCAGTGCCAATAAAATAAAATAGGAATGGGAGTATAGCTAGGAGGTAGAATGCCCCTGGGCTCAGTCCCCAGTACCCCACACACACACACATGAAAGAAAAAGGAGGGAGGGAGGCAGGTGGGGGGGGGCAACAGACAGCACACAGAACTGCTCCTATACACAGGCCCTAGAGAGGATCCCCTCACTCCCACCTCCCTCTCGGCAGCCACTGGGGAAGCAGTTATCCCAGCTTGCAGATGAGGAAACCGAGGCACAGACCACACAGCTCCCACAGCCCAGCAGTCTGGCCCTGAGTCCACCGCTCTTCGCCCCGCTCTGCCCCGCCTGGTGTCCTGGAGGCAGAAATGGGTGGAGGGAGAGTGAGCCAGGAACGAGGAGGAGGGGCACCTCAGCAGGCTCTGCCTCGGAGGTTAGCAGAGGGACCAGAATGTGCCCCGGCACCGAGGTGTGAGAGGTCCAGGGCGCCCAAGGAATGCTAGCAATGGTTTATCTCTATTCCACTTAATACGGCTGAGTAAATGCTTGTGCTGCAAGGACACACTAGTGTAAAACAAGCATTAACTTTGCTCCTGGACTGTGGGCGAGGACTTGGGCAGGGAAGGGTAGGGTATTCTCACTGCCCTGAGACATCTGGGCCTCGGCAGGAGAACTCCGGGCAGGCAGGCGTGGTTGGAAGTCTTGCTCACTCTAGTGTCTGGCCTGGGGGCCTCAGTTCTCCCTGCAGGAACCTCTGGGGCCCAAGGGCAGGAGAAGGAGCCAGAGGAAAGAGGCCTTTTCTAACCCCCATATCAGGTGTCAAAAACATCACTCAGATACAAGGGAGGGAACGAGACCCCACCTCTCGGTGAAGGAGTGTCAACATCACGAGGTGTGTCTGCCTTTGGAAAATACCATCTGTCACAACAGTATTGCTGCTCCCGGCTTAGAATGGACACATCCGGCCCATCCACATCCAGTCCATCCACATCCGGTCCACTTGGCCTCCCATGGGTTCGGGCAAAGGTTATCTGTTGTCAGCAGGCAGACAACAGATTTGGCTTGATGCCCACCCGCCTTCTCCACCCTCCATGGTCAGTGTCAGGGAAGAGGGATCTGGAGCCAGCGGAGATACCTGCTGCCACTGGACACCCTGTACTGCCTCTGGCCCCTGCAGGCAGTGCACAGCCTCTCACCGCTGTCCGGGCCTGAGGAAGGCAGGCAGATAAGCAGTAGTAGCCTTGACAGCCAACGCCCAGCCCAGCTGACCCCGCCACCCATCTGCCCTTTGCATAGTCACTTAAACCTCACAACCACTTGTCAAGGCAGGTGATCCTCTTATCCCCATTAGCAGATGAGGCGACCGAAACCCAGAGGGGCCCACACAGCTGGCTGCCACACTGCAAGCCCTCTGCTCTGCATGTGTGAAGGGACAGTCACAGCAAAGTGTGGCCATGTTTATGCAGAGCAGGTGCAGGAGCCTGGAGCCCTTAACAAATCAGATCAAGGGAGAGAAGCATAAAGGACCTGAAGGAGGTCTGCTAAAAACACACATACAAGTATCACCAGGGTCTTGCCCTTGTGCCATGCCTGGTGTGTACCACGTGCCGCACCTCTGTTCTGAACAAGGGTGGGTTCCCTCCCTTTTAGGGATTATGGACTTGAGACGGGTTGGTTTTTTGTTTGTTTACTTTGAGATGTATTTACTTTCACACAATGCCAGTCATGGATTATGTTACGATTTTGTATGGCTAAATCTTATATCTTCCCAGGAAAATATAGTACTTTGCTTGGCTGTGGGGATGAAACGCAGGGCCCAAGCGTGCCGCGCACACACTCTGCCGCTGAGCTCCGCCCCAGCCCCGACATAGTGCCTCTGAGTGGCCGTGGCACCCGGTGGAGAACTGTGATCTCGTCACAGTGTCAAGAGCTCTTGAGTCCACAGTGCCGCAGGCCTCTTGGTGACCCACGCCAGTGGGTAACGATGCCCAGGATGGGAGATTGCATTTGATGATGGGCCTCTGTGATGGTCACCAGAGACCTCTGAGCTGGGGTCAAGAGTCCTAGGAGTGCAGGGGAAAGGGCCCGGGCAGTGGGAGCCCAAAGGGCAGAAGTACAGAAGGGCAGGGGCCTGCTCCAAGGATGAGGGCAGCATTCAACACCGTCGGGAAGCTTTGTGAGGCTCGGGCAGGGACCAGGTCACCACTGGAGGGCCTTGAAGCACCCTGCAGTGGGGTGGCGGGCCGCTGGAAGGAGACCCCGGCTGCGCCTCCCCTGCCTTTCTTGTCCTCTTGCCCTTGGCCTGGCCCTTTGCTGGGTGCCGTCCTCCTCCCGTGTCCTCAGCCCTGCCCTTCCTCCAGCACACTTCCTCCCAGGCGCCCTCTGCAGCGCCCTCTTGCTCCCCTGCACGCTCTCTCCTCCATTGATGCCCGCATGTCTGTAGCTTCTAGCAGCCTGTGGACGGCAGCCTTCGTTTAGCTGACCCTACAGAAATCCGCTGGCCAGCAGACTCCAAAGAGCATATTGCTGTATTTATAGCCTCAACGTTTACAGCATCTTTCTACTATACCATCGCTTGCTATTGCAAATGAGAGGTCTTGGTGGTGACGTGTGTGATTCAGAACCAGCTGACTGAGCTTCCCAAGGCATTTGTGCTACCTTCTGTGCACCTCTCGTGTCTGGTTATAGTTGTGTTTGTTTGTTTGTGTGCAGTACTGGGGATTGAACCCAGGGGCATTCTACCTCCGAGCTACACCTCCAGCCCTATTTTTTAGTCTTTATTTTGAAACAGGGTCTCACTAAGTTGCAGAGGGACTCACTAAGTAGCTGAGGCTGGCCACAAACCTGCAATCCTCCTGTCTCAGCCTCCCAGGTACTGGGATTACAAGCATGCGCCACCACGCCCAGTTGTCGGGTTGTAGTTTACAGCACTGTGCTTCTGTGCATAGACCACATACTGCTGTGGTTGTGGGATGGATGAAAGCTCTGCTCTTGTGCTTGCCTGGAATTTCTCCTTGGATCCCAGCAGCCTTGTCTTGTAAAATTGTGATCTGTAATGCACAAATAAACTGGTGAATGAAACTAATATGTAAGTGGCAAGCTGATGGCCGTCCCAAGCCCGCTGCCGTGAGCTTCCCCACGCCATCCTGCGTTCGTGGTTGTCTCTTCCGGGCTTTGCCTTGGGTTACAGGCGTGCCTGCCTAACTGACGTGGCTGACCTGTGCTGGTTGTACACTTACACTTACGTGGGGTGTTAAGTGTCCCGAGGCTCCTCCCTGTTGCCACTCGTGTCTGCGGCTCTTTCCTTTTTGGTCGCTGTTTAATCCCACCAGCTGTTTACCCATTCTGCCGCTCTGAGTGTGATTTTCTCTGGACCCTTTCCACAGCCTTGGTCATCTATAATTTCCTGAGCCTGTGCTACGAGTACCTTGGAGGAGAAAGCTCCATCATGGCGGAGATCCGTGGAAAGCCCATCGAGTGAGTATGGCGTCTCCCTGGAGCCCCACCCCCGGGCCTGGTACCAGCTGGACACAGAGACCGTCCCCGCCTGTGCCCTTGACCTGCAGCACCTCTCCCACACTTCCTGAGTGACGCCGTTCATTTGACTCGGGAGGGTCTCTCTGGCTCGCTCTCCTTTCCTTTCCTGTTTTTCTGTTTCTCTCCTGTGGTTTTACATTCGGTGCTTCTGAGCCTGTTGCCACCCCAGGGCCCAGGCATCCCTGCTTCCCACGCAGCCTGCTGTGCATGCCACCCTGCGCCGGGCCTCTGCGTGGACCTGGCCTCGACTCAGAGCCACCCCAGCTCTGTGCCCCCGCTTGCCTGATGTGAGGAGGACAGCCTTCCCCAGCCCCGGCTTTCCCGACTCCTGGGACTCCTGGCTCTCAACTCACCAGCCCCTCCTCTTGTCTCTCCAGGTCCAGCTGTATGTACGGCACGTGCTGCCTCTGGGGGAAAACCTACTCCATCGGCTTCCTGCGGTTCTGCAAACAGGTGTGTGCCCCAGCAGGCTGCTGCAGACTGCCCCGTCTCTGCTTGTAGACCCCCAGCTCCTGCCCCAGACTGCTGGGAGGCACCCATTGCCTGCATCCAGGGTGTCTTTGAGCAGGAGGAGCTGGCCCCAGACTCTTGCCCATTTTGACCAAATCTTGGTGTGTGTGAGAATCAGAGGAAGTGCCTGGGGGCTCTGGAGTCGGCTTGAAAACTCCTCCTGAGGCTGGGGGCAGGAAGTTTCAGCATTAAAAACACATGAGAGGCAGGCCGACACGGTCTCTCTGCTCTCTTCCTGCATTCTCAGTTGGCAGTCCAGCGGCTTCTGGTTTCCTTACCTTCCCTGGGGTCCAGAATGGCCTAGAAGGAGGTGGTGTGGTGGTGGTGTTACATGGCTAGGCCTGCCTGGGTGTCAGACCATCCGAGTTTGACTTCCAGCTTCTCTTCTGGCTGTGTGACCTCAGATAATTTACTTAATCTCTCTGTGCTTTAGTCCTTCTGTAAAATGTGTATAATGATTCTTTTCTCAGGGGTGATTGTAAGGAGCAGATAAGGTAATAGATGTAGATCTTCTACAAAGGCCTGGCTCATTCAGGGGGAAGTCTGAGGGTGCCACGCCCATCTTCATGACCTGGCCTTGATCTCCACAGGGTCTCTGTCTGCCCCTCAGCGAAGCCCACAGCCAAGTCACTGTGACGCACCAGAGGGCTGGCCCTTCTGCTCACTCCTATGCGGGGTCCAGGGCCCACAGTGTGGGCATAGCCACAGGGCCCCCGTCCAGACGTGCCAGGCTGCAGCCCAGCCCCCAGACCTCACTTCCCAAGGGCATTTCTAAACTCAGCGTCCACCACTAACTCTGCAGGGAAGGAGTTAAAACTGTCCCTGGTTCAGGGTGGGGCATTCGGAGCCATTGTTTGCGGTTGGTTCAGTGGCAGGTCCCAGGCCCAGCTGTGACTCACAGTCTGTTTGATGATTACACTGTGCACCAAGTTTTGATCTCATGGTCTCCAGCTGGCGTCATCCAGCACCCTGTGGGCCCGGATGCTCCCCTGTTGACCCTGGAGGTCGTAGGGAGAAGGGGTAAAACCTCTTGCCCCTCTCCCTGGCGAGAGAGCGCCCACAGCCTTGCCCCAGGCCTCCAAGGGGCTGGGATGTCCTCTGGCAGAGCCATTGTCTAGATTCCCAGACCAGCCAGCTACCTGCCCGCCCGAGGAGGGTGGAGTGGAGCCGGGCTGGCTGTGTCTCCTTGGAGTCTCCCCCCTGGGGGGGCGGGGTTCAGACATCCAGCCCAGTGATGGCTCTGGGGCCTGCCAGCTTGGGTGCCAGTGCCGCCTCTGTGCTGCAGCTTCCGTGCCTTGGTGTCCTTGTCTGCTGTGGACATGATGATGGCCTCCCATGTGGGCAAGCTCTCCAGCCAGCTCGCCATAGGGGTGTGGGTCTCGCTTCCTCTGTGCGGGTTTTGGGGCTTTCTGGCAGCAGTCCCACGCTCTGGTGGTCACATGCACCTCTCCTGTGACAGCCGCACTGCACCAGCTGTCTGGGCTCCCTGCAGGCCTGGCCTTGGCCCCAGGGTCGAAGCTGGGGGTCCACAGGCTGCTCTCTGCTCCCCTGGAACTGTTGGGAGCCTCGCCTGCTGAGTCTCCCTCCTCCTCACAAGGGTCCAACGGCTTAGCAAGATTCACTTTGAGGAGAGTGATGATTCTCATGATTCTGGGGATGCAGTGGACACCCCTTGAATGGCCCCTGCCATCCTCCTCATCCACCCGCCTGTTCCTTGCCCACGCCAGGGTTTCTGCAGAGCTGGGGCTGGAGGGAGCTCGCAGGAGCAGCAAGTGGGGAGAAGGCAGCCCCATGTAGTCTGGATGAGAGCCCAGCCGGCGGCTCGCTGCAATAGCCAGGCCTCGCTTGGCCTGTGAGTGGCTGCCTCCCTGGGAAGAGGGACCTAACTGGCTCCACATCAGAGGGTCACTGCGTGGGGATGGGAGAGCCAGAGAGCAGTGTTTTCTTGAAGTTTTCCCTCCAGTGCACTCCAGACAGACTCCGGGAAGCTTGCAGAAAGCTCATAAGATGTCCTCAGTCAGGATTCTGTAACTCCCTGCAGAGGTCCCATAAATTCATAAATTCCCTCTCCCTGGCCTGCCTGTCCTCCCAGCCATTTTCCCCGTGCTCCCTGTGCTCCTCCTCCACGCTTGTCCACACTCTGGCTCTGGGCCCTTGTACAAGCCGTCCCCTGCCTGCTCCCTGACTCCGTCATCTCTCGCCACCCTCCTGATGGTCTCTCCCCCTTCCGAGCCTTCTCTGATGGTGTCTTCTGCCTCCTGGCCCCCAGTGCCCTCCATGTTGATCCGGCCTTCCCCTGGGTCCCTTGGGGGGCAGGACACGGGCCATGCCCCCGGAGGAGGTGCTTTTCACACGCTCACTCCTCAGCCTCCCCTCCCCTCCCCCACAGGCTACCCTGCAGTTCTGCGTGGTCAAGCCACTGATGGCCGTCAGCACGGTGATCCTCCAGGCCTTTGGCAAGTACCGGGATGGGGACTTCGAGTAAGCAGCTGGTCCTCCCTCGGGCAGGGGCGGGAGGGCTGCTCCCCTCGGGAGCCTTGGTCCCAGCCCCTGTGCCCGCTCCACAGCGTGACCAGTGGCTACCTCTACGTGACCATCATCTACAACATCTCCGTCAGCCTGGCCCTCTATGCCCTCTTCCTCTTCTACTTCGCCACCCGGGAGCTGCTCAGCCCCTACAGCCCTGTCCTCAAGTTCTTCATGGTCAAGTCCGTCATCTTCCTCTCCTTCTGGCAAGGTCAGCCTCCTTCCAGCCTCTGCGTCCCTAGGGTTGTGCTAAGGGATCCCAGCCTGGACCTCAGAGGGGCCTCAGCCTACCGGGCACCCGCTAGGGGTAAAGTCCGAGCGCTTGGGGTCCTTTCATAGGAGCTGCAGGGAAACTCCGGTCTGGAGCCACTTCATGGATGGGGACACTGCATTCTTGGCGATGTCCTGGGGCTGGTGGCTGGCAAGGAGCTGAGAGAGTGGCTTCTGGAGGCCTGGTCTTTGTGCCAGCACCCCCATCCTGTAGGATGGAGCATGCCCCCTTCCGACCTCAGTGGGCGCGTGGGTGTCTAGGGGGCTGCATGGAGGAAGGAGACCTGAGCCAGACGGTGCCTTCCTGTCCAGGCATGCTGCTGGCCATCCTGGAAAAGTGCGGGGCCATCCCCAAGATCCACTCGGCCCGCGTGTCCGTGGGCGAGGGCACCGTGGCCGCTGGCTACCAGGACTTCATCATCTGCGTGGAGATGTTCTTCGCCGCCCTGGCGCTGCGGCACGCCTTCACCTACAAGGTCTATGCCGACAAGAGACTGGATGCACAAGGTACGAGCCAGGGTCCCGGGAGCCGCCCGAGCAGGAGCAGAGTTCCAGGCGCCTCCATCTCCCAGTGCCCCTCGGGGGTGGACCTCAGAGGGAAGGGGCCACAGAGGTCAGGGCAGAGGGAGTGGCAGGGCCAGGAGAGACCCACACCCCTGCTGCCAGCACTGCTGATTTGGTCTGGAAGCTAAGCCCTCCTGCCTCCTACAGGAGCGCTTGGGGTCCCAGGAGGTCCCAGTGACGTGGAAAGTTGAAGGGAAACTAGCAAATAGACAGATTTCCTAAGGGCTCCTGATATGTAGCACTGTGCAGGTCTCTGGGGTTTTTTTGGTTTGTTTTTTTGGGTTTTTTTTTGGTACTGGGGATAGAACCCAGAGGCATTCTACTTCTGAGCTACACCCCCAGCCCTATTTTATTTTTTATTCTGAAACAAGGTTAAACCAGGTGTGGTGGTACATGTCTATAATCCCAGTACTTGGGAGGCTGAGACGAAGATTGCAGGTTCGAGGACAGCCTCAGCAAGTAGTGAGACTCTCATCAACCTAGTGAGACACTGTTTGCAAATAAGAAATAAAATAGGGCTGGGAGCGTACTTCAAAGGTAGACTGCCTCTAGGTTCAATCCCCAGTACCACAAATAAAATAAAACAGGGTCTCACTAAGTTGCTGAGGCTGGCCTCAAACCTGTGATCCTCCTGTCTCAGCATCACAAATACTGGGATTACAAGCCTGTTCCACCAAACCCAGCTACAATTTTGCTTTGTTCTATAATCCTATCCTCTCTAAAGTTCTTGTAAAAAAAAAAAAAAAATCGCTCTGCTTATTTGTCAGAAACGGTCAGATGGTAATCACTGTTACAGCTTGCTTTTTACACCTGCTAGTCATCCCCGTTGGAACAGTGGTTAGCAGCCCAGCTGTACGTGGCGATGCCCTGGAGAGCTTTGAAGCCTGCCTAGTGGGCCCCACCCCGCTCTCGTTGGTCTGGGCCAGCAGCATGTGCCTTAAAAGCTTCCTGGCTGAGGGGTGGGCTCGTTCCAGGAGGAGGAAGAGGAGGCTGGGAGTTCCTGAAGCTGACCTAGCCCGTGAGGAGAGGGAAGCCTCTACTCAGCGCATCCACCCAGGGGACTGGCTGATGCCAGCTCTCTTCCACCAGGCCCCAGGCCCACCACGGGCCTGTGGGAGTGGCAGGGAGGGAGGGTAGCAGTGACCTGTAACCACAGGACTCCTTGACCTCCCTCCTGTTTTCGCTCTGGGCGGGCAGGGTTCTCCGGGCACACCTGCTCTGGTGGTTGCGTCCCTCCTGGACTGGGCACCTACCCGCCCCACCCTCTGGCGGCCGAGGCTTCCCAGCTGCTGCCCCACCTGCTGCCCGCCAGGTGCCCAGTGGGAAGAGTCTGACAAACACCCAACCAGAGTTGAGGGCCGTGGCCCTTGCACCTGGTCTAGCAGAACCTCTGGGGGTGGCATGGCGCTTGGGCCTGGAGCCTGGACCACCCTGAGGAGCAGGCGGGGCTTGGCTGAGGCTGTCTGCTATCAGCCTGGCCGGCTTTCCACACACTGTCCCCAGACACACCTGCCCAAGCAAGAAACAACTTGGCCCCCAGTGCAGCCTGGCCGGGCAAGCCGCTGCCCGCGCCCGCCTCCTCCCTGCTCTGGTGTAGCTCAGCCTCCATCCAAGGCACCCAGCCCCTCTCCACCTCATGGTAGGCTGGGTGCAGAGCCAGCTCTGATCCCCTGTTGAGCCTTAATTTCCTCCTCTGTGAAGTGTGGTGCAGCTCCAACCATGGCTGGGCGAAGTGGGAGCGGGTGTCCTGGCCAAAGGTGGAGGTGGATTCCTCTGTGACTTGGAATGGCCCCTTAGCGTGAGCGCCTTGGGGGGAGTCACCCCTCGTCCCTCGCTGATGTCCCCCTCGGGGCTCGGGGCAGCCAGAGCAGCCTGGGTGCCTGGCAGGGCCCGGGGGCTGGGAAGAGGGCGGGCACGTGCGTTCACTCAGGTCTCTTGTCTTCTCTATCTCTCCGCTTTCCTCCCCGCCCCTTGCCTTGCATTTGCCCCGGTTTGGCCGCGGGCAGTGCCGACATACGGCCCTTACGGTAGGTCCTGCTCTCTGTCTGCACGTCTGTCCTGCACGTCAGTTCTGGTCGCTGTCACCAGCATGCGTCTCTGTACCTCCTCTGTGTCTCCCTCTCCTCCCCAGAGCACCGGCCTGCCGAGGGCCGCCTTCCTTGTCTGCTTTTGTCCCAATCTCTCATTGTTCTGGAATAAGCTCCGCTCAGTTCTGGGGCACAGTGCCCCAGGGCATTAGAGGTGTTTCCAGACAGAGAACACAGGTCTGGGTTAGAAGTCCTGGGTCCAGAGCTGGGTTTCACCTGTACACCTCGCCTGGTGGCTGGGGCCATTTCTCCCCTGAGCCCGTGGGACTCCTCGCTAGAGGGAACTAGGAGAAGGCGTGTCCTCTCAGAGGGCAGCCATGGGCCAGCCTGAGCGGGCACTCCCCCAAGTGGGGGCTGGGACTCCCTAGCTGCTCTCCAGCCCTGTTCCCCAGCCGGAGAATCACTCCTTCCCTGCCCCCCTCTTGTCTTGGGTCTGTTCTCTGTCCCAGGAAGGGGTGGCTGAGTGACAGACTCAGCGTGGACTGTCGCAGGATTAGGGGCTAAGCTGCCTTCCATCTCGCCGGCCCCGCCCCTCACCCACCTCTGGCCTCCTCCCCGCAGGCCGCTGTGCCCCCATGAAGAGCATCTCCAGCAGCCTCAAGGAGACCATGAACCCGCACGACATCGTGCAGGACGCCATCCACAACTTCTCGCCCGCCTACCAGCAGTACACGCAGCAGTCCACCCTGGAGCCCGGGCCCGCCTGGCGCGGCGGCGCCCACGGCCTCTCGCGCTCCCACAGCCTCAGTGGTGCCCGCGACAATGAGAAGACGCTCCTGCTCAGCTCCGATGACGAGTTCTAGGTGTGCGGGCACCTCGGCCAGGGGCACGCCGCCCTCCTCCAGCCTCACAGCAGGCCAAGGCCCACCGCTTCGGCGGCAACCTTTATTTATTGGACCAGAAACCTTCACATATCGCTTCCAGAGGAACAGCCACATGCTGTCTGGGGGGACAGCCCGGGCTCACCCAGGAGCCGTCAGGAATATTTATACACATCCACCCTGTGCCACCTGGGCCAGGGCAGAGGACACTGGGAGAGCCCCCCCTGCTGCCCATCCTGGGGCGGGCCGGGACCAGCTGTGCCCAGGCCCAGAGCCTTGGGTGTGGACCAGCGGCTGCAGCCTTCTGAGCCCCTGCTCCAGGAGACGCCTCGTGCCCCCACACACGTGCAATACCCTGACCCGGGCTCTCCCCGCCTGCCCCCCCTGGCCACCTCTGCCCCCTGCTAGATTCGCCTCACCCCGGCAGGAGGAGGGAACACGGATGCCCTGTGGACCTCCTCACTCAGGCCGCCTGGCATGCTGCAAGGATCAGAGCCAGACACAGGAGCCACAGGTCCACCTGGGCAGGGGCTCCGGTGCCTTGGGGCCCTTCTGGTGAAACAGGGGCTCTGGCCCCTGGGTGTCCTCACCATGGCCGCCCGCTGTCCCCTTCTGCCCTTCCTTCCGACCTCCAAGGATAGCAGCAACCTGCACTGCCCTCCCACCTGGTTCTGCCCTTGACTCTGGGGGCAGAGCCCTTGCTTCCCAGCTGCTCCAGGAGCCAGGGCCTTCCAGCCCTCCTCCCCAGGCGGATTAGAACCTTCATGGAGTCCTGGTCTCTCCCTGGGGCTTCTCCCTCCCACTTCAGGGGAAGGGTCTGAGTCAGCACATTTCAGACCCACTTCCAGGGGAGGACAGGGGGGTGGCCATGCAGCGGGAGCCAGGAAGCGGGAGGAGTGGTCCCAGACTCCTCTCTGGGGCCCTCTGCCACACAGGGCCTGTGTTCTGCCTCGCCTGGCCCCCAGCCCATCTCTTCTGTGCCTTAGTCACATATGAAAGCCCCTGCCCAGCTTCTAGTCTGTCCCAGGCGCCCCCGGGGCTCCTTGTTAAGCTGCTGGCACTCAGGATCACGCAGTGCTGGGCCAAGCACCCTCGGACAGGCCTCAGGAGTGCCCGAGAGCACCAGTCCCTCCCCCTGCCCCTCCACGTGTGCCCAGGGCTGGAGTCCCCGGGCAGGCCCCGCTATGCCAGCCACTGTCGTGGATGCAGCAGTGTCTGTGCAGGCAGAGCACCCCGGCCCTTGACACCCAGGAGGCAGCTGGGTTTGGGCTGCAGTCCGGTGCGGGAGGAGGGCGAATCTGGCACTCACCAGAAGTTCTTGGGGTTGCTTCTAAAATGAACAGGGGTCTAGGAGGATGGTCGGGTGGGCCGTTGCACCCCAGCCACCTTCCTGGCCTTCCTTCCCACTTGTCCCAGAGGCCTGCATGTGGGGTGCCAGGCCAGCTGGGCACTGTCCGGGCGGGCAGGCGGCGGGCAGATGCAGGCTGTTCAGGAGCAGCCCTGGCTCCTCCCTCATTTGCTTTCATGGATCAGTTTCTCTGACATGTTCTCCTTTCCCCTTCCAGGCCAAAGTGTGTTGCCGGTTCCCACCCCCCTTGGCATTGCCCGCCCTGGCGCGCTTGCCCGTTAGCATGGTGGGTAGGGCTAGGGAACCCGGTGGCGAGGAACTAGCAGTCCCTGGGGACATAGGGACGGGAAAGATTCCCAACCGGCTCTATCCCCTCCTCCTCCCTAGGATGTATAACCTACCTTGTCTTTTTTTTTTTTTTTTTTTTTAATTTTTTCCAGATAGAATAGCTCTTTGTATATAAAAATACTTGAAAAATTAATTGTATGATGTATGAGAAGACAGAGTCCCCTAGTTTTGTATCTTGTCGTATGATTGCCATGAGTTCCACCAGAAAGCCACTCTATTTTGGTCTCTGTGACATTTTAAATGCGTGACAGAAGTGAGCAGATGAAGTGAGGAAGAAATATATATATGAGATAATATAGATTGTATTGAAATCTCTTCTGCCTGCAGGTGAGCTTTATTTCCTGTCTCCTTGGTTTGGGGGGGAGTAGTGGTAGCGAGCAGGGTATCCCCCTTTTCCTCCCTGTATGTGATGTGCAGGTGAAGGGGTGGGGTTCACATTGCCATAGACTAAAATCCACATCCAGGCCCCCAGTGGACAAAGGTCCCCTTCTCCAGTCAGCTGGTCCCGAGAGGCTCATCCAGCTCCCGGGGGCAGGTGCATAGGGGGCGACGCCTCTGTCTCTCGTCAACCAGGTGGGGGGCCCACATACGCACCCCCTCTGCAGGCATCTCCTGGGTGGCTGGAGAGAGGCCCAGGGATACTTTAGAATCCCAGGCTCTCTTGCTGCCCCGAGCCCATCCTCCACCCTGAGATCCGAGGAGCCAGGAGGCCTGGGCAGGGGTCCTGGGCCAGGGGCACCCTCCCTCCACCCCGATGCCTCTCTGAGGCCCAGCCTCCCGCTGACAGGAACGCAGAGGAATGCAGCGTGGGTGGGGAAATTCCCAGGCAGCCTGTAACCTCGAGGTAATGGCCAACTGGGCCCTCCCAGAGCTTCCTGCTGCCCATGCCCCAGGCCTGTGCTCAGCATTTCAGGATCTAGGAGCTGGCCGAGAAGGAGAGTCCTGTGGACTTGGCCAAGCCATGCAGTTTGGCCATTTCCCACACCCAGGTTCTGCCCCTCTCTCCAGCCCCGCCATCCTTCCCTGCCCAGCCACGTGTGGCCCTCACCCCCGTCCTGTGCGCCCACTAAGACTTGTGCTGTTAACTGCAGCCCCCAGGCCCAGAACTTTTCACACCTGTGCCGCTAAGACACCTTCACTTTATAGATGAGTAAACAGAGGCTTCAAGAAACCTACCATGTACTAAAAAACTTACAAAACCTACTAAGTACCAAGGGTCGAAGCTAGGAAACAATACACCGGAATTCAAACCTGATTTCCCTGCCCCAGAGACCACAGTCTACTCCACTCCTTCTCAGGGTTCCCTCGGAGGCCCTCAGATTGGGTTGGCAGGAGTATGGGGCCTGGGATAAGACCTGAGATAAAGATTTACCTCCCTGTGCCTTCTAGAACATGGGGGAAATATTTCTGACTTGGCCGTAGAAAATCAGACCTCAGTATGAAGGTGCTGGAAAGTTAACTGACGTCCAGGAATCTTCTCTGGGTGGGTCCGTGTGTGTTCTCTGAACGGGTGCCCAGGGAATTTACCCCCACCCCAGGGAGGCTCCTGACTATAAGTTTCAGCACCGCCATTTCCTGCTCCCGCCTCCACCTACCCCAAGTGCCAGAGCTAGTGATGGGGGCTCAGCCTCCCGCCCTCCAGAGGGTCCCCATCACCCACTCAGAACACACACGAAAACAACCCAGGAAGGCACCTCTGTGGATAAAGAGGACTTGACTTTATTCAGAAAGTTTACAAAATACAGAAGGCGGATAACTCGCTCACTGTAAGTCAGAAAATAAATAAAATCTGGGGGCCGGGCACTTTTTTTTTTTTAACATTTTTGGTATTTTTTGCCATCCGGCTTTCCCTAAAATATAAGATAAAATGTGATTTGTTTGCAGATATAAAATATAAAGTCCAGCTTAGGGCCACATGCCACTTTTCCCAGGGAGCAGGAACAGGAGCTGGGCTCAGGCTGGGGAGAATAACTTAGATTTCGTGCAATAAATAGAGCAGGGAGGGGCAGCTGTATACAGTGTTGGGGGGGCCGGGCTTTTCAGGACAGCAATTAATGGCAGTGGCCAGCCTCCACCCCACAGTGAACACGCAAAGGCCGAAGTGGGATCCTTACTGCCAAGGACCCCAACTCCAGGCTTCGGGACTGCAGGATCTGTCTCTCGGCTCCTACCCGCCACAGTGGTCACCTCCATTGTCCCTTTTCTTTGGTTGGCCAGCTCCAGGCTACCCTGGCTGCAGAGAGTCCGGGGTTGTGCGAGGCCAACTCCTTCCCTCTCTTCCATCTGCATCACCTTCTCTCTCCCTCTGCTTCTTTCCCTCCCTTGAAGAGAGCCCTTCCCAGGCCAGGGAGGCCCTCACATCACCCTTTCCAGTCCCAGTCGCTGTCCACTGCCCCCTTGAAAGCCATGGCTGGAATCTTGGGGCAGCAGCGAGAAGGCCCAGCTTTGAGTTCCAGCTCAACCACTAAGTGATGTGTGGTCCTCGGCACTGCCCTGTCCACTGGACAGTTTTCCCCACGTGTTAGTGGGGCTTCACTAGCTTTAGAACAACCCCCATAGCTTTGAAAAGCCAGACACCTCCCAGACCCAAAGCAGAGGTGGGGACACATCTTCAGTGCAGCTTCCCAGCAGGACAGCCCCACAAGTTACCCACAAGGTCAAACCTAGTCTTGAATCCTAGGAGAGAATAATGGCACAATCTGAACAGTTTCCAAAATGAGGCGTATCCTCTCCCCGACAGCTCTTCTCCACGCTGTCTCTAAATCCCATTCCCCCCAATCTAAGAAAGCTGAACTTTCAGCCAAGAGAGACCCTGGCCCCGGATGCCCCCTAACCTAGCAAAGTTGCCCCTCACCAGGGCCATTAGGTCCCAGTTTGGGGACGGCAAGAGGAAGACAGAGCCTGGGAAGGGAATGTGCGTCACCCACCGCGGGCTGGTAGCTGCAGAGAACAGTGCGGCCGGAGGGGCGTGGCTTGGGGCGGGGCGTGGCCGGGGCGGGCGGGCACTAGGAGCAGGCGGCCGGGCCAGGGGCGGGGTCTGGGCCGGGGGCGGGGCCAGGGCCCGACGCGGGGACGGATTTGACGATCGTGATGACGCTGGCGGGCGCCACGAGCGTGGCGGGTCCGCGGGCGGCGGCCACGGAGCGCGCGAAGCCCTGCAGCGCCTCGCACTTGCCGCGCAGCGCGTCGAGCTCCAGGCGCATGGCGGCGTTCTCGCGCGCCAGCTTGTCCACCTCGCGCTCCAGCTCCGACTTCTGCTTCTGCAGCTCCTCCTTCTGGCACACGCGCTTCACGCGGCAGCTGGCGGCGTAGCCGCGGTTCTTGAGCGTGCGGCGCCGCTGCTTGAGCCGCGTCACCTCCTCGGCCGAGAGCCCGCGCAGGTTCCGGTTCAGCTCGCGCACCGACAGCCCCATGAGCGCCTCATCCGACAGGTGCGGCGTGTTCTCGCTCAGCTCGCGCTTAACCTGCGGGCATGGGGAAACTGAGGCCCGGAGTCTCGCTCTTTCGCCTGTGGGTCCTGAGCCTGGACCTGGCGTGCGGCCTGCACTGGGGATGGCTCCCGCCCAGCCCCCAGTGCGCCTCCGTCACCGCTTTGGCCACAGAGGCGGTGGTTGGACTAGATCCAAGACCTTGAAGAGGAGCAGGAATCCGGAAAGGGGAAAGCGGGCCAAACCAGGATTGGAACACAAAAGGAGGCCACCCTAGGCCCTGAGCCGCGCGAGCGTCAAGCCCTGGGCTCGGCCAGAGAAACCCAGCCCGGAAAGCACCTTTGAATTGGGAAGCAGGCCCCGAGAGGGAAGTGACCTGTTCCTCTGTGGTGCCACCATGGATACCTGATGCTTGCTGAGGCACCTCTGGGGATTCCAGGAAGGGAAGGGGGAGTTAGGACGTGGGGGCTCCGCGTGGGCAGGGAGTGGGGCACTGCGGACCAGGAGCTTTCTCCTTACCTTCAAGGCTTTGCTGGACAAGGGATCC
This sequence comes from Graphiurus murinus, assembly GCA_004027655.1. NCBI lineage: Eukaryota > Metazoa > Chordata > Mammalia > Rodentia > Gliridae > Graphiurus > Graphiurus murinus. The sequence continues at coordinate 77,421 of PVLC010003357.1, read as the reverse complement.
CCAGACATGGTTGCAGGAGGCGCCCTCTGGGTTGGAGACCTAGTGCAGAAAGGAGGCCAAGGTCATTTTTTTGTTTGCTTCCCATTTAATGTAGAATCCAAACTCACTACCTTGGCATTCAAGGCCCCGGCTGTCTTAGAACTCAAACCTACCGCCTTCCTCTGATCACGTCCCTGGGTCGCCCCAGCCGCACTCTGCACTTGCTGTTTTCTTTACTCTTCTGTCTCCTACAGCGACTCCTAAATCTGTGCCCAGTGCCACCTTCTCGGGAAGGCCTTCCCTGACCGTCCTGGCTAAAACACCCCTTGTATCACCCCTTGTACCCCAGTTACCAACTCTCAACATTCACCTCCGGAATTCTTATGTTTGGTTGCAATCCTGGTTTATGGTTTGTCCCTCGCACCCCTCCTCCACCAAAATGCAGGCCTGTGAGGGCAGCCTCAGCTACTTGGTGAAGCCCTCTGCAATTTAGTGAGACCCTGTTTCAAAATAAAATAAAAATATTTGGGGCTGTAGCTTGGAGGTAGAATGCCCCTGGGTTCCATCCCCAGTACCACAAAAAATATAAATAAATAAATAAATAAATAAATAAATAAAAATTTAAAACAGGGTCTCACTAAATGGCTGGGGGTCTCTCTCAGTTGCTGAGGCTGGTCTCAAACCTAAGATCCCCGTCTCTGCCTCCCAAGTACTGGGATGACAAGCGTACACCGCCGCAGCGGGGCTCTGCCTACCTCTTCACAGATGTGACCTGGAGATGTTCAGATGCCACTTTCACGAGTCCCACCCCACGACACAGCCTCTTAAAAGGTCACCAGCCTCTTAAAAGGTCACCTCATGCCTGGGGAGGCCCGTGTGCCTCCTGCTGGCCCCACTCCACCTCCCCCTGCACCTGTAACATCTTTCCACCGGGTGAAGGTGAATGCCAGCCCCCAGACGAAGCCCCCATGGCTCCCTACTGTCCCAAGGCCAGAGCCCAGCCCCACCCGCAGCACCCCAGGGCCTGCATGTCCAGCCCCAGCAGCCCACTCACCCCCGCCCCCACCTCTGTTCTGCATTCCAACCGTGAGGAATTCCCCATTCCCTCCCCCCACCCCTGCCCGGGCTCCTCTCTCCTTCCCCTCCTCTCCTTCCTCCATCCCGCAGACTCCTGCTCAACCTCCTGCCCTGGGTGCAGACATCTCCTCCGGGAAGCCCTCCAGGCCCTGCTAGGCGCCCCCTCCCCAGCCCTGTCCTCGGTGGTAATGGTCTACTCAGAGGAACTGAGCCAGCCCCAGTGCTCAGCACCAGCTGCGCTGTGCTGGTCGGCCTCTGACCCAGTGGAGTAGGGTCTGAGAGGAACACCTCCGGGCCCCACCTCCGATCCTTCCTCCTTTCAGAGATGTGACAGGTGCCAGGAGAACTGGGAGGGGGCAGAAGGGACCCCACCCGCGTGACTTTGGGCCCTGGCCTGGGCGGCCAGCCTGGGGCGAGGACCGTCCCTGTTCCCCTGTGACCTAGGGTGAGCCACTCTGCCTTTCTGGGTCTCCCCTTCTCCATCCAGGGGGTGCGGACAATCCCTGTCTCATGGGGTTCAGGGGAAGCAGGTGGTGTAAACAGGAGGTGGCGTGAACATCTGGGAGGTTCTTCAAATTGCTGAGTCAGGCCAGGAGGGGCAGGCTGCAGCTAGCACTGGAGTCAGTCCCACAAGGAACAGTAGCAAAGGCACCGGCCCCACCTCCTCATTTACCCAAGAGGAAGTGGACACCCAGAGAGGGGCAGCACTGGCCTCAAGTCACACAGCAGGGGAGTGGCGGCCACTCTGCAGAGAGGAATTTTTTTTGGTACTGGGGATTGAACTCAGGGGCATTCTACCTCTGACCTACACCCCCAGTCCTTTTTTTTTTTTTTTTTTTTTGTGGTATTAGGGGTGGAACTCAGGGGCATTCTATCTCCGAGCTACATCCCCAGTCCTATTTTTTATTCTTTATTTTGAAACAAGGTCTCACTAAGTTGTGAAGGGCCTCACTAAGTAGCTGAGACTGACCTCGAACCTGGATCCTCCAGTCTCAGCCTCCCAAGTACTGGTCTTACAAGTGTGCGCCACCATGCCTAGCTCTATTTTTCATTCTTTATTTTGAAACGGGGTCTCACTAAGTTGCGGAGGGTCTCACTAAGCAGCTGAGGCTGGCAGTGAACCCGGATCCTCCAGTCTTAGTCTCCCAAGTACTAGGATTACAAGCATGTGCCACCACGCCCAGCTGAGAGAGAAGAATTCTGAACTGAATCCAGATCCCTTCTCCCCATCATCTCCCCGGGCTTCCCAACATCTCTGAAGTAATGCCCAGAGAGGTTCATGAAGTAGTCCAAGGTCACACAGCCAGCACGGGGTAGCACCCCTGGCTGAGGCCACACTAAGCACGTGCCTCCTCACGAGTGTGAGCCCTCTCTGGGCCCCGTTTCTTCTCCCCTGGACTCACTAGTCTCCACGGCCACCTCAGCTTTGATGCAACGAGACTTAAGAATCCAGGCACCTCTTTCCAGCTGTGCCGGGAGCTGGGGTGCTGAGGGACACCAGGGCAGTCTGGGCTACAACGAGAGACCCGAGGGGAGAGGGAAGGCCTCCCTGCACAGATTAACTGAGAGCCTATTGGGTGCTGGATGCTGAGTACTGGGTGCTGTGCTCGATACAGGACCTAGACAGCAGAGCCTGGCTGCTCATACAGGTCGGTGTTTCTCTCTGGCCCTGGTCTCCTCACTCGTACAGGGGACAGTCACAATGGCATTAGTGTCTCCGATACAATCGGATCAGGACTTGCCCATGGTTGGCTCATCCCACATCACCCCTCTCCACTCTTGGCACGAACGCCACCAACCAATCACAGCACTTCTTCCCAATGAGGTGAGACACAGCTTCTGAGTCTTTCTCAACACAGCACTGCTTTCCACTGAGCTTGGACACCACCTCAGAATCCTTCTCAACACGAGAGGAGGAACCGGTGGCCACACCCTCCCCTGGTGCTCCTGGGGACTCTGGGGCCTGAGGAAGGCTGGGAGCCAGCTCCTCCCTCCTCCCCTCGGCCCCCTCAACCGCATGCAGCCGTCAGCCGAGGCCCCGCTTTGCCCAGGAATGTCCTAGTTCAGCAAGTCAGGCAGTTGCAGAGGGAAATGACAAGGGGGCCCTTCCAAGGATCACCTCGGGCTCGAGCCTGCAGCCTGCAGCCCATGCCGGGGCCGGGGCCGGGGCCGGGGCCGGGGCCCTCCACCAGGCTGGAGAACCTGCTTCTCTCCTCCCCTTGCAAGCTAGAGAGCTGACCTCCAGCCGGAGCTTCTAAGATTCTTTGGAGGCCCAGAGAGCGCGCTGCCGCTTGGGGGACCGACGGCGGCCTGGTCAGTGGCCTCCTACGTCCCCTCGCTGGCCCCTCAGCCCACTCCGGAGACACCCTGTGGACAGGCCCACCCACTGGCACGGCTCCTCCCTGGCTGTTGGGCCTTGGTGCCTGCTCTGTGAGGACACAGGGAAAAAATGTGTTTTCCCGGGTCTTGGCAACTAGCGCTGGCAGCCTGCTCCCTGCTGGAAGACAGCGAGGCTGGAGGAGCAGAGCAGAACAGGGCAGCCTCCGCCGGCCAGGCCTCCGCTCAGCCGCTGTGTAGCTCCAGGGGTGCCACTGTGTCTCTGGACCTCGGTTCCCCAACATGCCGAAGCTCCCCCAGCCTCGGGGACCTGGCAGCAGCCACCATCTCTGGTGCAGAAGGGAGGCTGTGGGGGGAAGCGAGGGAAGCCGCGCGAAGGCTTCCTGGAGGCAGGGGCAGGACACAAGCACCTGACCTCAGCCTTCCTGGCCCGTTTCTCCACCTGCGCAGCCAGGGCCACAGCCGCCTCCTCGCTGGCCTCTGGCCTTGTCTGCCTCCACCTCCAGCCCCAAGAGCTGTCGGAGGAAGCATCAGTGACACAAACCTACAGACCCGGGCATGTTTCAAAACACTGCGCGGCAGCCTCCCCTCCGGCCTCCGCCACGGCCTCTCCAGCCTCCGCCACAGCCTCTCCAGCCACTCTCCCAGGATCTCACGCTCAAACAGTTGAATGAACAGATAGTAGAATCCTCGATCTGTTTCCCAAAAGGGACAAAGGGTGTGTGTGTGTGTAAGAGGAAGTCATTTGAGTTCAAGAGTCCTACAAGCTGGGCTCTGGTTTCCTGCTTCCCTGGAGTGTTTAGGCATTTTTTCTCCATATGTCATGGAGCTCTTCAAGGACATGAACCCGGTGCTCGTTTAGTCAATCAGCAAACATCCAAGAAGCACCTACTGTGTGCCAGACTCCGTGCTGGGTCCTGAAGGCCCAAAGAGGAATCACAGCCCCCGCTCCCAAGGACTTCACAGACCATCACCAGTCCTCCAGGCTCCCCTCACTAGTCCCCTCCCCGGGGAAGCCTGCCTCGACTGTCCTGAGGACCTGGGGGGTGCTTTCAAACCTCAGTGACCTCCTGCCCATCACCATCTTGGCCACGGCTTTGCATGTTGCTCTGTGGCTGTCTTCCCCCTGGTTTCCTCTACTTGAAGGTAAGCTCCAGCGTCCAGCCCCACACAGGGGCCCCATGTGTATGTGTGTGTGTACGCACGTGTGCACGTGTGTGTGTGGGGGGGGTACTAGGGATCGTTCTACCTCTAAGGTACACCCCCAGCCCTTTGTATTTTTTTGTTTGGAGACAGGATCTCCCTAGGCTGTTGAGTCTTGCTAAGTGCCTGATGCTAGCCCCAAACCTGTGATCCTCCCGTCTCCCCCTCCCAAGTACTAGAATAACAGGCATGGGCTGCCGTGCCCAGCAACGTTAAACCTTTTAATATCAACTTTCCATCTGTGACTGGGTCAACCAGCCACTTCCCTCCTGCCCTCACCCCTGACCCTACTCAGGGATGTTTCCTGCCTAGCTTTCAGAACAGGCCTGCCTGGTTCCTGTGCTCCTGGCGGCACCCCCCCCACACTCAAGCCCCACGTGCTCCCAGACACCCCAGCTCCCAGCCTAGGGCTTGGCCCTGCTTTCTCTTCAGCAGCTGCCCTGGAGAACAAGTTGTGTGTAGCAGCTGCCAGAGCGCCCCCCCCCACACACACACCCAGTTCCACCCCACCGGCCATCCTGCACCTGGGAAGTTGCCTAGTTCCTGCCATAGATAGGGGCATGTGGGGGGGGGGGGATCCCAGCTATGGTAGCAAAGCTCAGACTCCAGGTTAGATTATTGGTTCCTCACCCCAGCAAGCTCAGCCACCTCCTCCTGTGATTCCATAGCCCTGTGGGGAGGAGGCCAGGAAGGGGGGTTAGGGCCAGGGGATCCCTAGCCCCAAGCCTGCCTATCCTCCAGGCTGCTGGACTAACAGCTTTCTGCCGAGCTGATGGGGCGGGGCCAGACCGGGCTCCTCCCCCCATACATTAACCCTTCAGGCCAGAAGGCCCTCCTCTCCCCACTGGGGCTCACCCTGCCTGGCTCAGATGCTTACCCTCCACAGGGGTCCAACCTAACTAGTCCTACCTGTGAAAGGAAACTACCAGGAGGGCGCACTAGCTGCACCACATCCTCCCGACCCAGTAGGTTCAGCTTCCAGAATCTACACGAGCCTCAGTAGCCACCAGAGAGAAGCCTAAGAGCCTTCCTGTCCCCACCTTTGCCCACGGGTTTGCTAGCCCTTCCTGTTTCTCCGAAGAGAAACATGGAAGCATGTCCATTGCATGGACAGCCCTGCAATGATCGAGTCCCAAGGGTCTGGCCTCCCCAGGGAATCTGAAAACCTGGGGACCAGGACCTGGGCACCAGCCCATTTTGTGACTAGATCCAGCAGAAGGCCAGAGGAAAGGTCACTCGCAGCTCAGCTGGGTGGAGTGTCTGATACCTCCGCCCCACCCTACGGCTGCGGCGCCAGCTCTGGCGGGGGACAAAACACTGGAGTCACATGGCTATAGCCCCGGGAAACTCCGGGGAGGACAGGGGCTGGGCAGTCCAGGCTGGTAGGAAAGGGGCGGCCTGGGCGAGAATTCCCGGACCCCGTGTGACCACCCAGGGGGCCGCTTCCTTCTCTCGCGTTTACTTCTGTGGTCGCCCCTGGAGCACACCCTCTCCGAGGTACACACCGCTAGTCCGGGAGCGCGTGCAAACACACTCACACACGCACGCACACACGCACCCTGAGTACACCGCGCACGCACGCACGCACGGAGCAGGATACCCAGGACGCCGGCCAAGGAACACACGCACGCCCGCCGCCCTCGGACGTAAACAAACCGCGCACACACGGCCCGCGGGCGCCGGTCCAGAGACTGTTCTCACCGAGTCACGTACGTGCACACCGCCCCCGCCAGGGCGGACGCGGACGTCGGCCAGCCTGCGCGGCCCCTTCCTCCCGGCCCGCCGCCTCCCGGCCGCCTCCCGAGACGGGGTCCCCGGCCCCCCGCAGCCCTGTCTGGGCCCCCTCCCCCCGGCTCTGCTCCCCGCGGCCCCCGCGCCAAGCCGTCCCGGAGACGGGTACACAGCGCCATCGACGGGGCGGGCCCGCGCTCACCCCAGGCACGACCCGGGGCGCGGAAACGAGGCCACCTGGGGGTCCCTCGCCCGGTCCCCGTCCCCGTCCCGTGCCCCTTACCCGCTAGGACTGGCGCCCCTCGCGCGCGCGTCTCGCTGCTGTCCCCGCGGCTGTCCCAGCCCGCGTCCAGGTCCGTCTTCCCTCCGGTGCGCGCCGCCGCCACTGGGAGCCGGGCTCCGGGGAGCGCCGCGCCGAGTTTTGTTGTGGAGCGGGCGGCGCAGGGGGCCGGGGCCGCGCGGAGTTGTAAGGCGAGCTTCCCGGAATTACTCACTCACAGGATTCCTTTCATTCATAAAAACCCAGTCATGCGGTGACGTCACCGCCTAGCCGCCCCCCGGGCCCCAGAGCGGCCGCCGGGAGCCTCGGCCCCGCCCCGCCCGGCCCGGCCCCGCCCCCGACACGCCCAGAAGCCCCGCCCCCGGGGCCGCGGCAGGCGGGACCTCCAGGGTTCTCAAGCTTTTTTCCAGCGCTGTCTGGACGCGTTCACGTGACACCTGCCTGGAGCCGCGTGGGCGTGGGCCAAGGTGTCATTTGCTTCATTTTACAGTCCACAGTCCCAGGACTCTCCTTTCGACCTACACCTTCTGCCTGGATGATCTCATCCAGTCCCGTGATTGTAAATGCCATCGAAATGCTTGTGAACCCCAGATTGGTATTCCAGAGTGAACACCTCTGAGTTCCAGACTTGTGGCCAACTGCCCGCTCCGCTCCTCCACGTGGTGTCAGATGGAGACTGCAAACCAGAGGTGGCCAAAAGCCAGCCCCTGACCCTCAAGCCTACCTGCGCTGGCCCAGTGGCGCCCATCAGGAGTCTAGCTCTACCTCCAACATCAGACCGCTGATGATTCCTGCATCAGACACTCCTCCCAACTGGTCCAGGTACCATCTGCGCACCTGTCAGCCTCCCTACTCTGCCCCTAAGACTTTCTCCCTTCCTCCAGCCCCCATACTGGAGATTGAACCCCAGGCCTCAGGCATGCTAGGTATACACCCCACCGCTGAGCTGAGCTACGTCCCTTGCTTTTTTGTTAACCCATAAAACCGTTATTCCAGCAGCAGCCTGTGTTCTTCTCAAAATAAAGATGAGATCCTGGCTTTGTGGTGCATGACTGTAATCCCAATTCTTGGGAGCCTGAGAGAGAAGGATTGCAGGTTCAAGGTCAGCCTCAGAAATTTAGCAAGACTCTTTCAAAATAAAAACTAAGCCGGGTGTGGTGGCTCACGCTTGTAATCCCAGTGCTTGGAAGGCTGAGACAGGAGGAGCATTTGTTCGTGGTCAGCCTCAGCTACTTACTGAGGCTCTCTGCTACTTAGTGAGACCCTGTTTCAAAATAAAGAATAAAAATTAGGGCTGGGGGTGTAGCTTGGAGGTAGAATGCCCCTGGGTTCCATCCCCAGTACCACAAAGAAATTAAAAACATTAAAAATTGAAAATAAAAAGTAAAAGCTGGGCATGGAGCCGGGCGTGGTGGCGCACGCTTATAATCTCAGCATTCAGGAGGCTGAGACCGGAGGATCCGGGTTTGTGGCCAGCCTCAGCTACCTAGTGAGGCCCTCCGCAACTTAGTGAGACTCGGTTTCAAAATAAAGAATAAAAAATAGGGCTGGGGGTATAGCTCGGAGGTAGAATGCCCCTGAGTTCAATCCCCAGCACGGCAAAATAAATAAATAAATAAATAAATAAATAAAATAAAAGCTGGGCATGGTGGTGCACTCTTGTAATCCCAGTACTTGGGAGACTGAGACAGGAGGATCCAGGTTTACAGCCAGTCTCATCTACTTAGTGAGGCCCTCTGAAACTTCGTGAGACCCTGTTTCAAAGTAAGGAATAAAAAATAGGGCTGGATTTGCAGCTCGGAGGTAGAATGCCCCTGGGTTCAATCCCCAGCACCACAAAAAATAAAATAAAATAGGGCTGGAGATCTAGCTCAGAGATACAATACCCCAGGGTTCAAGCCCCAATACCAAAAAAAAGAAAAGAAAAGAAAAAACACCCTAGGTGGGCGTGGTGGTGCACACTTGTAATCCCAGCATTTGGGAGGCTGAGACCAGAGGATCCAAATTTTCTGCCAGCCTCAGCTACCTAGTGAGGCACTCCGCAACTTAGTGAGACCCTGTTTCCAAATAAAGAATAAAAAATAGGACTGGGGCTGTAGCTCAGAGGTAGAATGCCCCTGAGTTCAATCCCCAGTACCGCAAAAAAAAAAAAAAAAACACCCTACAAAGATGTGATTCTTAAATCTGGCCAAGTGGTACCTGTAGTCGCAGTTATTTAGGAGGCTAAGGCAGGAGGCTCACTTGAAACAATCATATTTAAGGCCTTCCTGGGCAACATAGAAAGCCTCTGCATCTTAAACAAACAAAACAAAACAAAACCCTCAGAGTGTTTCACCCACTCCCTGTGGCTGAACGACCTCAGGGGCTTCTTTATACTACTCGACTGGCTTACAGCGCCCTGGCCATCTGGCCTCTCCTCAGCTCTCCAGCCTCTCCTCCGCCTGTCCCCTCACCTGTTGCCTTCCAGCCCCGCTGCCTTTCTTTCTGTTCTTCAAATGCACCAGGCTCATTCCCACACGGGGAATGCATGTGTCTGGTCTGTTCACTTGTCTGGCTTTTTCTCATCTTAGAGAGGCCTTTCCTGACCTCCCCAGCAGAAGGAATCTCCATCTCTGTAACGTCTTCTTGCATTACCTTAATATCTCTCTAGGGTATTACTTTTTTTTTTTTTTTTTTTTTTTTTTTTTGCGGTATTGGGGATTCTACCTCCAAGTTATACCCCCAGCCCTATTTTTTATTCTTTATTTTGAAACAGGGTCTCACTAAGTTGCAGAGGGCCTCACTAGGTAGCTGACGCTGACCGAAAACCCGGATCCTCTGGTCTCAGCCTCCCAAATGCTGGGATTACAAGCGTGCGCCACCACACCCGGCTTAGGATATTACTTTCTGTATTTGCATATTATTTATTGTCTGTCTTCCCCAACCAGAATGGAAGTGTGTGTGTGTGTGTGTGTGTACTGGGGAATTGAACCCAAAGACATTCTACCTCTGAGCTACACCCTCAGCCTTATTTTATTTTTTATTTTGAAACAGGGTCCCACTAAGTTGCTGAGGCTGGCCTCAGACCTGTGTTCCTCCTGTGTCAGCCTCTCAAGTACTGGGATTACAGGCATGCAGTCCGTCCCCCCCCGACGGATTGGAATTTTTATGAAGGCAGGATCTCGATTCTCTTGTCGCCACGGCAGGGGCAGCGCCTGGGATAGTGTTGGCACATAGCAGCACCACAGTAAATGCGTGTGGAAGGAATAAATTCGTGGCGGCTGAGGCTTGGGACGCTAGGTCAGCTTGGTGACTTCCTTTTTTTTTTTTTTTTTTGCGGTACTGAGGATTGAACTCAGGGGCATTCTACCTCCGAGCTATACCCCCAGCCCTACTTTTTTATTCTTTATTTTGAAACTGAGTCTCACTAAGTTGCGGAGTGCCTCACTAGGTAGCTGAGGTTGGCTGCGAACCCGGATCCTCCGGTCTCAGCCTCCTGAATGCTGGGATTACAAGCGTGCGCCACTTTCCAAAGTTGCTTAGCTGGGAAGTGCAAGAACTGGAATTGGAATCCAGGTCTGAATGATTTCTGGTCCAGATGTTTTGGGGTGTTGTACCCCAAGCAGGGGAGGAGGGCAGTGTCAGTGTGAGGGATGCACAGAGGCTGGGAGCCCTGTCCCAAAGAGATGGCTTTGGAGACAAAATGGGGGCTTGCCGGTCACCCCCCGGCTCACACTCGTCTCCCAGCCTTGCCTCCGTGAAGCTGACCTCTCTGCGCGGGCTCCTTACCTCTGTGGAGTTCAGGTGGACTTCAGCGCCCTCGTTAGGCTCGGCTGCCTCTGGGCCTTGGTCAACCTGGCATTGTGACATCTGTCCTTTATCTCCCAAAGGCATCGGACCACTAGCTTCCTGAGTGACAAGATGTTGAACCAGCTTTCCCCAGCACTCGAAACAACACCCAAACTAGTAGCTCACTGCCCTCTGATTGCAGAGCCAAGAGAGCTCCTTAAACTCCCCCCTCTAAAAACTACACAATTGTAGCCAGGCGTTGTGGTGGATGCCGGTAATCCCAGTACTTGGGAGGCTGAGACAGGAAGATCGCAGGTTTGTGGCCAGCCTCAGCTACTTAGTGAGGCCCTCTGCAACTTAGTGAGACCCTGTTTCAAAATAAAGAAGAAAAAATAGGGCTGGGGGTATAGCTCAGAGGTAGAATGCCCCTTGGTTCAATCCCCAGTACTGCAAAACAAACAAACAAACAAACAAACATACACACATAAATACTACACAACTGTGAGTGGTTCATCTCCAAGCCATTTTTATTAGCTTCCTGAGATAAGGCCATGCCTGGCACATGGTAGATACTTGCCTGGTGAATTAATCCAGAGCACCTGTGTGGCGTCCTGGACAGCATGCTGCCTAGACCCCTTGTGCCTGTGCTCAGCCTGGAGGGACAAGGGATCAGTCGTTCATCATCCACCCTGCAGGGGCTGCTTCCCAGAGACGCGGGAAAGGGGCAGCTCCCCTTCTGGTCAACATCGAGGGATACGGTACAATGTTGTGTTTACGGGCAGGGTGGGCTCTCTGGCTTGAAGGAGCTCCCGCTGGCCAAATCTGAGACAATGTGAGCATCCAAATTAGTAGTGTTAATAATGGATTATAGGCACAATGGTGGCACAGGCCTGTAGTCCCAGTATTTGGGAGGCTGAGACAGGAGGATAACAAGTTCAAGGCCAGCTTGTTTCAAAATAAAAATAAAATAGGACTGGGAGTGTAAGTTGGAGGTAGAATGCCCCTAGGTTAAATCCCTAGTACAAATAAATAAATAACAAATAAATAAATAAATAAATAAATAAAATGAATGGATTACAGACGGGCATAGTGGCACAAGACTGTAATCCCAGTACTTAGGAGGCTGAGACAGGCTCACAGGTCTGAGGCCAGCCTCAGCAACTTAGTGGGACTCCCAGCAACCTAGCAAGAGCCTGTTTTCAAGCAAAACAAATAATTATTCAAAAAATAAAAATAAAAAGGGCTGGAGGTATAGCTTGAAGGTAGAACGCCTCTGGGTTCAATCCTCAGCACACCACACATACACACACACACACACACACACACACACACACACACAATGGATTATAGCCTATCAAATAAGAAAAAAATCTAGGAATTCATGCTAATGTAAACACTTAGCCAAACAAGGGGGAAAGGAGACCTCCTGGGTAGAAGGAGTGTTGGAGTTAGAAGATGGGCATCAGGAGCCGGGCGTGGTGGCACACGCTTGTAATCCCAGTACTCGGGAGGCTGAGACAGGAGGATCACAGGTTCATGGCCAGCCTCAGCAACTTAGCAAGGTCCTCCACAACTTAGTGAGACCCTGTTTCAAAATAAAAATAAAATAGGGCTGGAGGTGTAGCTTAGAGGTAGAAAGTCCCTGGGTTCCATCTCCAGCACCATACACACACAAAAAAATAAATAAGTAAATAAATATTTAAAATAAAGGACATGTAGCCGGGTGTGGTGGCTCATGCTTGTAATCCCAGCATTCGGGAGGCTGAGACTAGAGGATCCAGGTTCGAGGCCAGCCTCAGCTACCTAGTGAGGCCCTCTGCAACTTAGTAAGACTCGGTTTCAAAATAAAGAATAAAAAATAGGGCTGGGGGTATAGCTCGGAGGTAGAATGCCCCTGAGTTCAATCCCTAGTGCCACAATAAATAAATAAATAAATAAATAAATAAATAAATAAATAAATAAATAAATAAAGGACATGTGATAAATATTAACATTTGGGGAATCTCAGTAACACACATAGAGAAATTCTCTATTATACTTGCAAATTTTTTTTTATGCAGTACTAGGGATTGAACCCAGAGACATTCTACCTCTGAATACCCCCCAACCCAAGTTTATTCTTTATTTTGAAACAGGGTCTCCCTAAATTGAGGAAGGCCTCACTGAGTTGCTGAGGCTGGCCTTGAACCTGCGATCCTCCTGTCTCAGCCTCTCAAGTACTGCAATTATAAGGGTGGGCCACCATGCCCAGCTTATACTTCCAATTTTTATTAAATCTAAAAATCATAATAATTTTGTGTGTGTAGTATTAGAGATTAAACCCAGGGCATTCTACCTCCAAATTACACCCACAGCTGTTTTTCTTTTCTTTCTTTCTTTCTTTTTTTTTTTTTTTTTTTTTTTTTTTGAGGTACTAGGAATTGAACTCAGGGGCATTCTACCTCCGAGCTACACCCCCAGCCCTATTTTTTATTCTTTATTTTGAAACAGAGTCTCACTAACTTGCGGAGTGCCTCACTAGGTAGCTGAGGCTGGCCTCGAACCTGGATCCTCCAGTCTCAGCCTCCCAAATGTTGGGATTACAAGCGTGCGCCACCACACCTGGCTCTTTTTTCACTTTTTGTTCTGAAGCAGGTTCTCACTAGGTTGGTGAGGAGCTCACTAAGTTGCTGGGGCTGGCCTCAAACCTGAGATCTTCCTGTCTTAGCCTCCCACGTACTGGGATTACAGGCATGTGCCACCAAGCCTGGTTTAAAATTTTTTTTTTTTTTTTTTTTGCAATACTGGGGATTGAATTCAGGGGCATTCTACCTCCGAGCTACACCCCCAGCCCTATTTTCTGCTCTTTATTTTGAAGCCAGGTCTCACTAAGTTGCGGAGTGCCTCACTAGGTAGCTGAGGCTGGCCACGAACCCGGATCCTCCGTCTCAGCCTCCCAAATGCTGGGATTACAAGCGTGCGCCATCACGCCTGGCAAAAAAAAATTTTTTTAAGTAGGGACTCAAGTTAATGTGTAGGGTCACATCCTGACCCCACCCCTCACCGGCTGCCCTCGCTCTCCTCTGTAAACTGGGCTTACTTACTAATGGTGCCAGCTTCCCAGGCTGTGAAACACAACTCAATGCATTCACACTTACAAGCCACTGCACCATGCTTAGTGTGTAATAAAAGATCAATTAGATTGGGTTAGACACCATGCTTAGTGTGTAATATTAGATTGGGTTAGACAGGGATGAGTCCTCTAGAATTCCCCAGGACACTCCCTCAGAGAAACCTGCTTATCCCACGGGTGAGTGACTTCAGTGACACTGCTCACCTGCCGCCAACAGGGAGGGGCCTTGTTGCCAGTTTCTAGAGAGGGACCTGCCCTGGGCCGCACAGCCCCACAGGCCTGTTGCTGGCCCAGCCCGTCCCTGTTCACATGCTGGGGTGGGGGTCCAAACCACCAAACAGCACCCAGCCCCGTCCCGGGGAGACTCTGGCCCCCAGCGGGGTGGGGGACCTTGCCCATGGGAGGTGCTCAGCCCCGCTCTACAACTCGGAGCTGCACCCTGACCCATCCCACACCTGGCTCCAGGCCTCAGTTTCCCCCCGCCCTGAAGACTGAGGGTACAGGACTAGGTCAGTGGTTTTCTTTTCTTTTTTTTTTTTTTTTTTTGGCGGTACTGGGGATGGAACTCAGGGGCATTCTACCTCCGAGCTACACCCCCAGCCCTATTTTTTATTCTTTATTTTGAAACCGAGTCTTGCTAAGTTGTGGAATGCCTCACTAGGTAGCTGAGGCTGGCCTCGAACCCGGATCCTCTGATCTCAGCCTCCTGAATGCTGGGATTACAAGCCTGCGCCACCACGCCCGGCTAGGTCAGTGGTTTTCAAACAATCTGAAGCCACACAAGATCCCTTTGGATGAAGGTCTTCAGCCCTCGGTGGAAGGCAAGGGAGGAGAGAGGGGAGGAGAGCCCGGGGCAGGCTTTAAGCCCCCCCGGTGGGGGGAACTGGGGTACAGCACTGTAGCTCAGTGCTGCCCCTGCCTGCAAAAGGAAAAAAAAAAAGAGTTCCCCGTCGTTCTCTGGTGGCCTTGAGATTTGATTTCTAGTCCCCATGAGCTCCTGACCCTAAGACCTTCAGGGTCCCCGGGCCCCCCCCAGCAGGGCAGCCATTCGGGCTGGGCCAGGCCCCACATTTCCTTGGTTCCTCTGCTGGGCGGGAGTGACCCCAAAGGCACCCCTCTCAGCACCCTGTCGGGCACCCTGTGTTACCTAGAAGGCTTCCACCCACCACGGGCTTCGCACTAGTTTCTTATTACTGGTGATTAATAATAATTAATATAATACTAGTGATTAGTCTGCTAATGAGACACATCCTGGGTGCCAGGCACTGTGTGAGGCATCTACCAATGTGTTTGTGTGATATACATATGTCACACAAATATATATATATACCCATATATATACATATATATATATATACCCATTCTTTCACTGTCTAAGAAACCTATCATTTAAAAATATCTGTACACATCACATTTCAATATCTATAAGTTCAGTTGGGCATGGTGGCACATGTCTACAATTCCAGTACTTGGGAGGCTGAGACAGGAGAATTGCAGGTTTGAGGCCAGCCTCAGCAACTTAGTGAGACCCTGCTTCAAAATAACAACTAAAGAAGAAGGAAAAACCTTAGATGAGTAAAGAAGGCAACCTAACTGAGGGAGACAGGAGGGGGGAGAGGGAAACACCCTAATGCGCGTGAGGTACATTCACAAACATATCAACGTCAGTCACTAAGCCAAACACGAGAAGGAGGGAGAGGAGGGAATGGGGTGGGAACTGGGGAAGGGCTGAATGAGTGATGTGTGCATGTATGCCTCCACATCCTGTACCGCATAACGATGTCTGATTACAATGCACCAATAAATTTAAATAATAAATAAATACTAAAGAGGACAGGGGGTGTAGCTTAGAGGTAGAGCACCCCTAGGTTCAATCCTCAGTAGCAAAAAGAAAAAAAAAAAAAAAAAAAAAAAATATATATATATATATATATATATATGCGCGGATCTTTCCCCTCCCACAGATCCCTCCCTGGTGAGAGGACGGGGCGCACAAATGGGTTCACTCGCTGCCCCCCACCAGCACCTGGTCCCCAGGTGTGTTGCTTTTGTGCACCTGACGGCCCCTAGCACCCCTCATGTGAGCATCAGGTGTTATCACCACTATGCTGAGATAAGAAACCGAGACAGTAAGAGGAGAGGAGACAGAGCCTGCGAGAGGTAGGATACTGGCCTAGCATCAATCGGCCAGCGCCTGCGGGAGGAGACTGGAACTCAGGTCTCTCTGATCGCAGGGCCAATCCTGGCTCCCGTGTCTCCTGCCAGCAATCACCCACCAAGCGTTGTTGGGGAAGGCATGCCCACCCATCTCTGCAGAGTCTGTGTTTCTTCCTATGCAAATACACTTAGGAGAGCCGGGCGTGGTGGCACATGCTTGTAATCCCAGTACTTGGGAGGCTGAGACCGGAGGATCTGGGTTCGCGGCCAGCCTCAGCTACCTAGTGAGTCACTCTGCAGCTTAGTGAGACCCGGTTTCAAAATAAAGAATAAAAAATAGGGCTGGGGGCGTAGCTCGGAGGTGGAATGCCCCTGAATTCAATCCCCAGTACCGCAAAAAAACAAAAACAAAAACAAAAACCACTTAGAATAAAGCCTAATTTGTAAATTACACACAGCAAGAGATTAATAGCAATAACCAATAATAAAATAGAACTATCACAATGTACAGTAATAAGAGCTATGTGGCCGGGCATGGTGGTGCATGCCTATAATTCCAGTACTTGGGAGACTGAGACAGGAGGATGGCAGGTTCGAGGCCAGCCTCAGCGACTTAGGGAGGCCCTCCTCAATTTAGTGAGACCTTGTTTCAAAATAAAAAATAGTTCAGAGATACAGGTTCAATCCCAGTAACACACACACACACACACACACACACACACACACACAGTGAATGTGGTCTTTCTGAGTCAAGACAAGCATTAGTATTTTCGGAGTCTGGTTGACGGGGATAACTGGAACCCTAGAGTCACCCCATGGCAAAGGAGCACTGATGTGTTGCGTATATTCCTGTTTCCTCCTACTTCTCCATCATTTCTTCCCTCTAAAATCTTTTTTCCCAACCAGGTGTGATGGCACACACTTACAATCCCAGTACTTGGGAGTCTGAAACAGAAAGATCGCAGGTTCGAGGCCAGCCTAGCAACTTAGTGAAGTCCTCTGCAACTTAGCAAGACCCTGTTTTGAAATGAAAAATAAAATAGGGCCAGGGGAGGGGTAGCTTGGAGGTAGATCAACCCTGGGTTTAGTTCCCAGAGTACCACAATAAGCAAGTAAATAAAACCTTTTTCTCCTCTGACAGCTTTGATTTATGGGTTGAGCATCCCTTCTCTGAAACTCCCCCAACCAGAGCGTTTCTGATTTCTGATTTTGGAATATTTCTATGTGCATGATGAGATCTCTTCAGGATGGAACCCAAGTCTAAATTCAAAATTCATTTCTGGTGACACAGGCTTGTAATCCCAGTTTTTAGGAGGCTGAGACAGGAGGCTCACAGGTTCAAGGCCAGTCTCAGCAACTCAGCAAGACTCTGAGCAACCTAGCGACCCTGTTTCCAAACAAAAAAACAAAAAGGGCTGGGGGTGTAGCTCGTAGGTAGAATCCCCCTGGGTTCAATCCCCAGTACCAAAAATAAAAAGACATTTATCTCCCACGCCTTTCCTACCCACCGCGGGAGGTAGTTTGGGGCGCGTGACCAGCACGTGAGTTCAGGTGTGGAATTTTCCACGGAGGCTTCTTTATGTCGGCGCGCCAAAAGTTTCAGATGCCGGCGGGGCGGGGCATTTCAGATTTGCAGATTAGAGGTGCTCGCTCCCCTCCGTCCTCGGAGAGTTGCCTCGCCGCGTCTGAGTCCGGCGGGCGCTGCCCCCAGGGGCTCAGGGTTGCGAAGAGAACCCACCGGGCGGGCGCCACCACCTCGGCGACCACAGCTGCGGCCACTGGCCAAGTCGCCCTCGGAGGCCGGGAGCCTTCCCTCCGCTCTCTTCCACCTCCGCGCGGCCCCGCCTCGGCTCTCGCGGACCAGCGACCCCAGCCCCGAACCCTATCCTGAATGTTCCCAAGTGCTGAACCCCACCTTTCTCCCCTCCCTGCCTCAGCACTCCTGTTCGTTCTTTCTCTCTTCCTCTTCTCTCTTCTCCTCTCCTCCTCCTCATCTCCTTCTCCTCCTCCTCCTCCTCCTCATCTTTTTGTTTTTATTTTTATTCTTCTTCTTCCGGTACTGGTGATTAAACCCAGGAGCATTCTACCTCCGAACTATACACCCCCCAGCCCTATTTTTATTTATTTACTTATTTATTCATTCATTCATTCATTTAGTGGTACTGGAGATTGAACCTTGGGGCATTCTACCTCTGAGCTACACCTCCAGCCCTATTTTATTTTTTATTTTGAAACAGGATCTGAGTTTCCGAGGCCTCACTAAGTTGCTGAGGCTGGCCTTGACCCTGTGATCCTCCGATCCTCCTGTCTCAGCCTCCCAAGGACAGGGATTACAAGAGTGCACCACCGCCACCCAGGCTCTATCTTCCCCTTGCTGGCCAGACCCCAAGTCATCCTCCCCCAAGGCCTCTCCTTCCCCTGCCCCTCCCCCAGCCCTTACAGGCCGGTTCTGCTCCACAAGAGGTCTCTCGCTGAGGTCACAGCTCTCTGAGGTCTCTTCGATCGTGGTTGCTAAATCCAGGGTTCACTTTCTGCCCTAATCTGTCTTGTCCTTGGTGACTGACATTCAACCCAATTGTAATCTCCCTTCTTTTTCATTTCCATATATATAATTTTATCTCCTTTATTTATGTATGGTACTGGAGATTGAACCCAAGGGCATTCTACTTCTGAGCTACACCCCCAGCCCTATTGAAACAGGGTCTCACTAAATTACTGAGGCTGCCCTCGAACCTGCAATCCTCCTGTCTCAGCCTCCCAAGTACTGGGATTACAGGTGCGCACCACCACACCTGACTTACTCTCTCTCTTCCTCCCTCCCTCCCTTTCTTTCTTTCTTTGTGGTACTGGGGATTGAACTCAGGGGGATTCTACCTCAGAGCTATGGCCCCACTCCTATGTTTTGTTTTTTCTTTATTTTGAAACAGAGTCTCACTGAGTTACAGAGGACCTCACTAAGTAGCTGAACCTAGATCCTCCAGTTTTAGCCTCCCAAGTCCTGGGATTACAAGCGTGTGCCACCACGCCCAGCTTTATTTATTTATTTTTAATTTATTTTGGTACTAGAGATTGAACCCAGGGGCACTCTACCTCTGAGGTCTACCTCCAGTCCTTTTACTTTTTATTTGTTGTACTGAGGATTGAACCTAGGGACATTCTACCTATGCGCTACACCCCCAATCCTATTTTAATTTTTTATTTTGAAACAGGGTCTCGATAAATTGCTAAGGCTTGTCTCAAACCTGCAATCCTCCTGTCTCAACCTCCCAAGAACTAGGATTACAAGCATGGTGGTACAGGCTTTTGTGTGTGTGTGTGTGTGTGTGTGTGTGTGTGTGTGTGTGTATGTGTTGGGGATTGAACCAGGAAATGTTACCTCCAAGCTACAACCTCTGCTCTATTTTATTTTATTTTTGCGGGACTGGGGATTGAACTGAGGGGCACTCTACCTCCCAGCTACACCCCCAGCCCTATTTTTTATTCTTTATTTGAAACAGGTCTCACTAAGTTTCGGAGGGCCTCACTAAGCAGCTGAGGCTGGCTGAGAACCCGGATCCTCTGGTCTCAGCCTCCCAAGTACTGGGATTACAAGCGTGCGCCACCACGCCCGACTCTGAGGGTCCGAGTTTTAGAGGACCTCAGTAAGCGGCTGAGGCTGGCCATGAACCTGTGATCCTCCTTTTTCAGCCTCCCAAGTACTGGGATTGCAAGCATGCACCACCACACTTGCCTTACTTTTTATTTTGAAACAAAGTCTCTCTAAGTTGCTGAGGCTGACCTCAAACTTGTCATCCTCCTGACTCAGCCTCCCAAGTCCTGGGATTGCAGGCGTGTACCACCAGGCTCAGCTTTTCTTCCTCCTTTTTTGAAGCCCTCTTTCCCCCCTGACTTCTAAAGCTGGGGTTTCCCTCCCCACGTGCGTATCTCCGATTCTGTTTCCTCTTGACCTCCTATTTAGCAGGGAGGCTCAGAACCACGCCTTGGCCCTCTTCCCTTCTCCCCGGGGCACCCCTTGCCCCCGAGAGACATCAGCTGCCTCGTGGTGCCGACGCCTCCCAGATCTCTCTGCTGCTCACAGGTGTGTCTCTCTGGCAGATCCTTCCCCCGGCCCTTCCCGGCACAACTCATCATTGTCACTGTGGCACTCGGTGTCACCCTCCCTGCCTGCGGTCTTCTCATGTCTCTGGCAACCTGGTGACACCACCTTCCCCAGCCACCCCAGAGAGAAACTTGCGTCCCTCACCCCTCTCCCTCACTCCCACGGCTCTTAGTCACCGGTTTCAGTGATCTCGCCTCCTCCTCTTCCCTCAGCCTGGCCTCCATTCAGGTTGAGACATCTCTCCCCAGGACAACTGCCTCAGCCTCCAGCCCAGCCTCCCAGCCTCCAGCCTCCATGCAGAGGATGGAGGAAACCTTCTACCACCTACACTTGCCCTGGCCCCTGCTTTACTCAGAACCTTCCATGGCTTCCCGTTGCCTTCGGGATGGCGTGCAGATCCTTCCCACGTGCCTCTGAGAGCTGGCCTGTGCCTGCTTCTGCCATTTCCGCTCTGTGCCCCCAGCCTCTGTCCTCATACTGCCGTGCTCCTTCCCCCCTCCACGAGCCCCCAACCTGCAATCCTCCACCCGGAGCACCCCCGCTGGGGTGTCCCTACTGACTTAGGTTCCTGTGCTCACAGGACAAAAACCTTCTGGGCACCCCTCCACACAGCACTCTTCTGACTCTAGTGCCTTTGTGACTGTCTTCTGTCTTCTTCTTATTTTGTGTGTGTGTGTGTGGGGGGGTTGAACCCAGGGGCATTCTACCTCCAAACTACACCCCTAGCCTTTTTATAGATTTTGAAACAGGGTCTTGCTAAGTTGCTGAGGGTCTCACTAGATTGCTGAGGCCAGTCTCAACCATGCAATCCTCCTATCTCAGCCTCCCGAGTACTAGGATTACAGGTGTGTGCCACCACTGGGATTGAACCTAGGAGCATTCTACCTCTGAGCTACACCCCCAGCCCTATTTATTTATTTATTATTATTATTATTATTAGTAGTAGTAGTAGTAGTAGTAGTAGTAGTACTATTACTATTACTATTTTTGCGGTACTGGGGATTGAACCCAGGGGCATTCTATCTCCGAGCTATACCCCCAGTCTTATTTTTTATTCTTTTTTTTTTTTTTCCGGTACTGGGGATTGAACTCAGGGGCATTCTACCTCTGAGCTATACCCCCAGCCCTATTTTTTATTCTTTATTTTGAAACCGAGTCTCACTAAGTTGCGGAGTGCCTCACTAGGTAGCTGAGGCTGGCCTCGAACCCGGATCTTCTGGTCTCAGCCTCCCGAATGCTGGGATTACAAGCGTGCGCCACCACGCCCGGCTTTTATTCTTTTTTTTTTTTTTTTTCGGTACTGGGGATTGAACTCAGGGGCGTTCTACCTCCGAGCTACACCCCCAGCCCTATTTTTTATTCTTTATTTTGAAACCAGGTCTCGCTAAGTTGTGGAATGCCTCACTAGGTAGCTGAGGCTGGCCTCGAACCCAGATCCTCCGGTCTCAGCCTCCCGAATGCTGGGATTACAAGCGTGCGTCACCACGCCCGGCCCAGCTTTTATTCTTTATTTTGAAACAGGCTGAGACCGGAGGATTCGGGTTCACAGCCAGCCTCAGCTATTTAGTGAGACCCTCCACAACTTACACCCTGTTTCAAAATAAAGAATTTAAAAAAATAGGGCTGGGCATGTAGCTCAGAGGTAGAATGCCCATGGGTTCAATCTCCAGTACCGAAAAAAAAAAAAAAAAAAAATTAGGACTGGGGGTGTAGCTCAGAGGTAGAACGGCCCTGGGTTCAATCCCCAGAACTGCAAATAAATAAATAAACAAACAAATAAAACCGCAGGGGCAGCCCAGCGTGGTGGCGCATCCGTGTCATCCCAGTACTCAGGAGGCTGAGACAGGAGGATCACAGGTTCCTGGCCAGCCTCAGCAACTTAGTGAGGCCCTCTGCAACTTAACAAGATTCTGTTTCAAAAAAATAAAATAAAATATGGCTGAGGATGTAGAATACTTCTGGGTTCAGTCCTCAGTACCACACAGAAAACAAAAGAAAAAACAAAAACACCACCACCCTGCAGGGGTTGGGGCTGTATCTTAGTGAAAGAGCTTGCCTCGTGCAGGAGACCCTGGGATCAGTCCCTAGCACCAAAACAAACATCAAAAGGACAAAAGATTGAAGCCTCCTAAGTCTCCTCCTGCTTTTACTCAGCATTCATTACTCTCTATGGCACTGAGCACTTTCCCCAAGCTTTGTTTGTTTGTTGGGGATTAAACCCAGGGGCATTCTACCTCCAAGCTACACCCCCAGCTCTATTTTTATTCTTTATTTTGAAACAGGGTCTCACTAAGTTGCAGAGGGCCTCACTAAATAGCTGAGGCTGGCCTCAAACCTGCGATTCTCCTGTCTCAGCCTCCCAGGTACTGGGATTACAAGCGTGCCCCACCACGCCTGGCTCCCCAATCTTTTTTATTTTATTTATTTATTTATTTTTTATGTGGCACTGAGGATCTAAGCCAGGGGCATTCTACCCCTGATCTACACCCCTAGCCCGATTTTATTTCTTATTTGGAAACAGGGTCTCACTAAGTTGTAAAAGGTCTCTCCAAATTGCCATGTTGGCTTTGAACCTGTGATCCTCCTGTCTCAGCCTCCCAAGTTCTGGGATTACAAGCATGTGCCACCATGTCCAGTCAGTCTTTTTTATTTTTAGTTTTTTTTGTGTGTGTGTGGTATTGGGGATTGAACTCATGGGTATTCTACCTCTGAGCTACATCCCCAGCCCTATTTTAATTTTATTTGGAAACAGGATCTCACTAAATTGCAGAGGGCCTCACTAAATTGCTGAAGCTGGCCACAAACCTGTGATCTTCCTATCTCTGCCTCCAAAGTCCTGGGATTACAAGTGTGTGACACCACACCTGGCTGATTTTTTATTTTGAAACAGGGTCTTACTAAGTTGCTGAGGCTGGCCTTGAATCTGCAATCCTCCTATCTCAGCCTCCCAAATACTAGGATTACAGGTGTGCACTACCACACCTCGTGTGTTATTTTATTTCATTTTTTGGTACTGGGAATTGGACCCAGAGGGCTTTCTACCTCTGAACTGCACTCCCAGCCCTTTTAATTTTTTGTTTTGAAACAGAGTCTTAGTAGGTTGCTGAGTGTCTCGCTCAGGCTGTCCTCAAACTTGTGTCTCAGCCTCCCAAGTACTCGGATTACAGACATGCACCACCATACCTGGCTCCCCCAACTTCCAAGTTACAAAAATGCTCAAATACACCGGCCATGGAAGGACCAATGCAATGGCATTCATACATACAATCCTGTTCCACCTTGACATGTTTTAAAAGATGTCCACACAAGGACACCACCTCCAAAGACTTTATCTTGTTTATTGTCTGTCTTCCTCCACTAGGATATGTGCTCCCCAGGGGCAGGGGGCTTTGCCTATTTTATTCAATAAAGTTTTATTGTCTCCAAGAACATTGCCTGAGTTGGGCATAGTGGCCCATGTCTATAATCTCAATACTTGGGAGGCTGAGACAGGAGAATCACAGGTTTGAGGACAGCCTCAGCAACTTCATAAGGCTCTCAGCAACTCAGTGAGACCTGTTTCAAAATAAAAAATAAAGCCGGGCATGGTGGCACATGTTTGTAACTCCAGTACTTGGGAAGCTAAAACAGGAGGATCTCAAGTTTGTGGCTAGCCTCAGCTACTTAGTGAGGCCCTCCACAAATTATTGAGACCCTGTTTCAAAATGAAGAATAAAAAATAGAGCTGGGGGTGTCGCTCAGAGGTAGAATGCCCCTGGGTTCAATCCCCAGTACCAAAAAAAAAAAAAAAAAAAAAAAAAAATTAGGGCTTAGGCTATAGGTCAGAGGTAGAACACCCCCTCCAAAGACAAAAAAGAACATTGCTTGGCATGTAGCAAGTACTATAGTTTGGGGATAGAAAACATGAGACAGGTCCTGATTCTGGCTTTGCCTTTTATTGTTAGCAACTCTGGGCATTATATATCTCGTATAGTTCTGGGCATATGAGATTCTCTTCTGGAACCTCAGTTTCTCCATCTACAAAGTGGGGCTAATAGTACTACGGACAGGGGAGAAGAGATGAGCCTGAGAAGAGTCCGAGGAGTTCCCAGTGAGGGAGCAGAGCCCTGGGCTTAAATAATGGAAGGGAATTTCAGCATGCACCAGCCAGAAACATAGACAGGAATTTATTTAGGAAAGCAAGGAGTATATTCGAGGGAGAATGCCATCTCAAGAGAAAGATGACGCCGGGCGTGGTGGCTCATGCTTGTAATCCCAGAATTCGGGAGGCTGAGACCGGAGGATCCGGGTTCGAGGCCAGCCTCAGCTACCTAGTGAGGCACTCCGAAACTTAATGAGACCTGGTTTCAAAATAAAGAATAAAAAATAGGGCTGGGGGTATAGCTCGGAGGTAGAATGCCCCTGAGTTCAATCCCTAATACCACAAAAAAAAAAAAAAGAGAGAAAGATGATTTTGAGTAAAGCAAGGAATACTCACGGAAGGGCAAATGTGAGCCAGCTTCAGAGTGACGGATGCATTTGGGGGGTTCATGGCTCTTCTATTAAAGTTAGCTTGCTGGGGGGCATGAGTAATGGGAAAGTATGTGAGGACGACACCAGTCTGGTCATTTCAAGATGGTTTATGGTGGTCGGTCTTGTTTGGGGATCCTTAGGCTGATCATGGTCTTCATTGCCTGATCAGTAGTTATCCCTGGAAAGCCTCCTAAATCCTACATTTCTCAAGCGATTGCATCTGTCTGTTAAACTACTTATTGGGAATGCACAAGGTAATTATAGTTTTTAAGATTTGCAGATTTCCCAGGAACTTCGGAGTGATAGATCTGGGAGAGAAAACTGGCCTGGGGAGTAAAGGTATGAGGAACTTAAGCATAAGGCTTTCACACTAAAGTTATATTTTAGCCGGGCGTGGTGACGCAACCCTGTAATGCCAGTTGGGAGGCTGAGATAGGAGGATCACAGGTTCAAGGCCAGTCTCAGCAACTTAGCAGGACCCTGCTTAAAAAAATAATAATAAATAAAAATAGGGCTGGGGGTGTAGCTCAGAGGTAGAATGTCCCTAAGTTCAGTCCCCAGTACCAAAAAATAAAACTAAAGTTTTATTTTCCTTGTCCTTCCTTTATGTCTCTTTTTCTCCTAGTTCTTTTATTTCTTCTATCCTACCTATTTTCCAGGGTTGCTGAGAAGATAAAAAAGGTAGTAAGTGTAAAATCGCACTTTTAGCGAGTTAATTAAATGTCCATTTACTTCCTTGAGGAAGGGAACTAGGTCTAGTCTGAGCCTCTGTATTCTGAGCTCCTAGAGGGCAGACAAGACTTGCTGTGTGCCTTTGTAGTTGTAGGGCCCAGCAGAGCCCTTCAGGAGTCCTTTGACTTGCACTATTAACATCTCTGACACAAAATCCAGCAGGAACCCAGCTGACTGTACTCCCTTGGATTCACTTCTTTTCATGTGGTCTGCTTATTCAGTGTGACCTAGTCATCCCCTATACGCCGTCTCTTAATTTACCCACTCTTTTAAGCGTTTTCACCTGAAATAACTAGGAAAAGAATACTTTATCCTGCACTGAGAATTTACGTTTTGAATTTTATCCATGGATCTCTGAGTGTCTTCAATTCAATTGATCCAGACGTCCTTGTCCCATTCTGTTTCAGATTTGGTTGTGTGCCTGTGTGGACAAACTTGCCTTGCAGACCCAGCCTGAACACAGGATGGGTGTTGGCTGAAGAATGGGACTCACCCCGTCAACCCTACAGGTTTTCTTGGGTCCAGTTGCATGGCGGCGGGTGGAAAGCCTGGCCTTTCGCAAGCGCCCTGATAACCATGACCCTCACTTCACTCATTTGAGGTGTGGAGGGCAAGAAATTTTCATTGAGAATTTTGAGTTCTCATCCCTTTGTCTCAGCTTCAAGCTGAAACTCGTGTGTGTGTGTGTGAGTGTGTGTGTGTGTGTGTGTGTGTGTGTGTGTGTGTGTGTTTTACTGGGGATTGAACCCAGGAGCATTCTACCTCTGAGCTACAACTCCAGCTCAGAAACAGTGCCTCACTAAGTAGCTGAGGCTGGCTGCCAACCTGGGATCCTCCTGTCTCAGCCTCCCAAGTACTGGGATTACAAGTGTGCATCACCACACCTGGCTTACCTATACAGAATCTTGGCTAAACTGTAGCAGATTGCATGGGCTGCCGGAGTCTGGGTACTTATATCTTTGAATGAACTAAGATAATACCAGCAGCTACACTCTGTACCTGGACAGAGAGCAGTCTGGCAGATATGTCCAGGCCTGGGGTTGGGAAATATTCAGGAGAAGGAAAGGCCCAATCGACTCTGGTGTACTGGAGAAGGGAAAGGATCTGCTTGGTAAGAAACAAATGTGTGACTAAAATCTTGTCACCTGGCTTTTCTCCAAAGTACCTCATCATCATTATTAATCATAACAACTGCCATTTACTGAAATCCCACTATGCACAGGCATAAGGACTAATTTCTCCCTAGTGGTCACAACACTCCTATGAGGTATTACTGGACCCACTTCTCAGGTTCCCAGAGATCATTTGCCCAAGTTCCTACTAAAAGTGTTAAGTTATTTCCTGAGGTCAGCGTGGGGAATTCCTGAGATCAGCATGGGATAGGGTTATCAGACAACGAGCAATTATTTAGCACTATATTATACTTACAATACACTATTTTTACCTACACTAAAAACGTATTGGTTGGTTAGCTGAAATCCAAATTTAACTGGAGTTTCTGTATTTTTATTTACTACATCTGGCCATCCTAGTTTGGGAGTACCCGGCAAAATGAAAGCACGCTCCTGCCTGTCATGCCTTATACAAATGTTGGCTTTATATTTTATCTTTATGAGCAGTCATTAAGAGTAAGTTCATAGGCGTGGTGGTGATCGCCTGTAATCTCAGTACTTGGGAGGCTGAGACCGGAGGATCGCAGGTTTGCGACCAGCCTCAGCTACTTAGTGAGGCCTTCGCAACTTAGTGAGATCCATAGCTCGGAGATAGAATGCCCCTGGGTTCAATCCTCAGTACTACACAAAACAAACACAACAATAACAACAAAAAACTAAATTCAGCTGGACGTGGTGGCACACACTTGTAATCCCAGTACTTGGGAGGCTGAGATAGGAGGATACGGGTTCACAGCCAGCCTCAGCTACTTAGTGAGCCCCTCCGCAACTTAGTGAGACCTTGTTTCAAAATGAAGAATAAAAAATAGGGCTGGGGATGTAACTCTAAGGTAGAATAGCCCTGGGTTCAATCCCCAGTACCGCAAAAACAAAAACAAAACTAAGTTCAGACTCAGGACCACCGGCGAGGAAGTTGCCCCTCACTAACATGTCTGCCAAAGAGCCCTCACGAGGCCCTTCCGCCCCGCACAGACATGGCCGCACCGCCGCCAAGAGAACCGCTCCTGTTGAGACCTGGTCCTCCCCCGGCTACCGGAGCCCCTCTCATTGGGCAGTTGCACCAGACGGCGGAGTCACGCCCCCTGCCCGAGCTCGCGCTCTGGGAGCGCGGCGTGGGGGCGGGACCACAGCGCGGACCTGGGGCATGCGCTCTGGTGATTGGCGGAGAGCCGTGGTCGGGTCGTCACGTGACCTAACACGTTTGTTTGCGGAAGTAGGGGAAGTAGAAGTGCTGAGTAAGCCGAGGTGAGTGACGGCGCAGGGGGGGCGGGGCCTGGGGGGCCCTTCCCTAACCTCCCAGGTCCCCCGGACTCCGATGTCTCCACTCGGACCCTCCTGTCGACCTTCCTGGTGTCTCCGATTCCGAGGCATGTCGTCCATTGACTATCGTGCCACCGCCTTAGTGCCCCCGGCTTCCGTCCTTTGATCCCCCAGCCTCCCAACTCCCATCCCGTGGCCGCTCCTGTCTCATCTCGAACTGTGCTGTCCCAGGAACCCCAGCTTCGTCCCTGGACCCCTCCTCAGTACCCCCGTCTCCCTCGCGTCTGAATCACCGCCTCCTCCCAATTCTCAGTGCCTCCAGCTTCCATCCTGGGACCCTTTGTCCTCAGCTTTCTTCCTGTGTCTTTTTAAGTGCTTCCGATTTTATGTCTCGGTGTATTCACGCTGCCCCCCACTTCAGCTCTGCCTCTTGCGTTCTTCCTTTTGTGATTCCCCTGTGCCCTGCCGCTTCCCACTTATCCTGTCTCACGTGCCTCTAGATTTCATCTGCTGCCCACATGCACCGTCCTTCCTCACAGCCCGGTCACCCCAGCCTCCCAGTCCCCAATTCTGCATCCACCTCCTGCTCCCACAGATGACCTGGAAGTTGGTGACAGGAAGCATGTGACCTGAGTGGCCATGTGACAGGTCTGGTGCCTGGGTGTGGGACAGGTAGGGCACAGGGCTCAGGGATCTATGCCCATTTTCTTAATGGGCTACCTACATGATCCTAAACAAATACCATCCCTTCCTTTAAGCTTCTATGTCTTTCCCTCACCTGCCCTTTCACCAGCCCAACAGGATATGAGACAGGTTTGGTTTGGCAACACTGAAACTCCACCCTTGGGCTGAATGTAATGTTTTTGTTATTGTCTGTGCCTTAAAATGTTCCTGGAGTTTGGAGGCTATTTTCTGTCCAAGTCTCAGTTTCCTCATCTGTGGTAGAGATCTGTATTTCTTTCCCACACAAGGCTGCCATGAGGTTCAGTATTCAAGTGAGAAAGGCAAAGCTTTGTAGCCAGTATGGCCTTATACAAATGCGTGGCTTTGCTGTTGTGTCATAGGCGGGACGGAAAAGACTAGAAAGGGAAAGGGATGGAAGGATGAGCCTGAGAAAGATGAGCAGATGTCTTTCATTTATCAGTTGACAGTGTTTATTCATCACCATTTATGAATCAGGCTCTTTTATATGTTATGTTTACCTTTCATTTATCCACTGAACAAATACTTATTGAGTCTAATGCTCTGTGCTACTCTCAATGTAGCCAATGTTATTCTTTAACATGAGGAAGAGAGGGCGAATGAGTTGCCTGAGGTCACACCAGTGAAGTTGGAGCTGGAATCTGAGTACATTGTAAATGGTCCCCAGTCCACAAGGGTTTCACTTGACGTTAGGGCTTGACAGTGGTGCAAAGGGGATATGCAGTCAATGGAAACAGTACTTTGAATTTAGAATTTGGATCTTTTTCCTGGACTACTGTTAGGTGGGTTGGTTTCTTACTGCTGGACAATGACAGGCTGTTCCCAGTTAGCCACAGGATCATGAGGGGAAACCATGGGCACTCTACGGTGCCCTGTAGTTCAGTAGGTTATGGGTAGTAAATGCATATTTTGTGTGTGGTACTGGGGATTGAAGCCAGGAGCATTTTAACTCTGAGCTACACTTCCAGCCTCATTTTATTGTATGTATGTATGTATGTATGTATGTATGTATGTATGTATGGTACTGGGGATTGAGCACAGGGGCATTCTACCTCCAAGCTACACCCTCAGCCTATTTTTAATTCTTTATTTTGAAACAAGGTCTGACTAAGTTGCAGAGGACCTCACTAAGTTGCTGACGCTGGCCATGAACCTGTGATCCTCCTGTCTCAGCCTCCCAAGTAGTGGGATTACAAGCGTGTGCCACCATGCCTGGCTTTCATTTTATTTTTCATTTTGAAGCAGGGTCTCATTAAGTTGTAGAGAGTCTCACTAAGTTGCTGAGGCTGGCCTTGAACCTGCGAGCCTTCTGTCTCAGCGTCCCAAGTACTGGAATTATAAGTGTGCATCACCACACCTCGCTTCTGCCAGCCCTATTTCCTTTTTTTTTTTTTTTTTAATTTAAGTGCTTTTCTTTCTTTCTTTTTTTTTTTTTTTTTGGTAGTACTGGAGATTGAACCCATGGGCATTCTACCTCTGAGCTACACCCCCAGCCCTATTTTATTTTTTATTTTGAAACAGGGTCTCACCAAATTGCATCGGTTTCTGAGGCTGACCGTGAACCTGTGATCCTCTTGTCTCAGCCTCCCAAGTACTGGGATTACAAGTGTGCACCACTATGCTGGCTTATTTATTTATTTTTTATTTTTTTGCGGTACTGGGGGTTGAACTCAGGGGCGTTCTACCTCCAAGCTATACCCCCAAGCCCTATTTTTTATTCTTTATTTTGAAACTGAGTCTCACTAAGTTGCGGAGTGCCTCACTAGGTAGCTGAGGCTGGCCGTGAACCCGGATCCTCCGGTCTCAGCCTCCCGAATGCTGGGATTACAAGCGTGCGCTACCACACCCTGCCGGCTTATTTATTTTTATTGGTGCATTGTAATCATACATCATGATGAAGTTTAGAGCAATAGAAACATACGTGCACACAGCACTTGGTGAGCTCCTCCACTCCCTCCCCTTCCTGTTGCATGACATAAAGATTGGCATTGATAATTTTGTATGGTACGTCATGTCCGTTGAAGTGTTTCCTTCCCACCTTCCTCCCTTAGACACCCTCCATCACTCCGCTAGGGTTTCTCCTCCTTTGTCAGGAGTCCCTTTTGTATCCCAGTTTCTCCCCAGCTTCCACATGTCAGGGAAAAATATATCACCCTTCATTTTTTTGGAACTGCCTGATCTCATTTAGCATATATTCTCTAGTTCTAGCCATTTTCCTGCAAATGACATAATTCTGTTTTTCTTTATGGCTGAATAGAATTCCATTGTGTGTACATCCCACAATTTTGTAATCTGTTCTTCTGTTGATGGACACCTCACCAGCCCTATTTTATTTTGAAACAAGGTCACTAAGTTGCTGAAGGCCTCGTTAAGGTATTGAGGCTGTCCTTGAACCTGCGATCCTCCTGTCTCAGCCTCCCAAATCCTGGGATTACAGGTGCGCGCCAGCACACCTGGCTCTGATATTTCAAATCGTGATGGGGGAATCCTGTTGGAGGTCTCAGAGCATCTGTACTGTACCGTGGGTCACCAGTGCCTGCATGGTTGTCCTGTGGTGTAGGGTTGCTACTGGTGTCTCGCAGCTCAGGAGATTTTCTCTCCTTTCCGTGATTACTTATTTGTTAGATGACAGTATCCCCAAAGGGGATACCTTTTCACTTAGCAGAATAACATTACCAAGAAATGGAGAGAGGAGTTGTTTAAGTGGTATGTGTGTGTGTGTGTGTGTGTGTGTGTGTGTGTGTGTGTTTGTGTGTGTAGGGGGAGTGAGTAGGTTAGGGATTGCAGTGAAATGAGTGTTACGAGCTTCACTTTGTAGAGGGTGGTTCCCTGGTACAACATGTTCGGTGTCTTTCATAAAGGATTTTTATAGGGCTTTAAGTGCCGCTTCTCTTTTTTGTCTAGCCTCCGTTTCTGATGATCTCATCCAGTCTCCTAGCTTTATGTACCGTCTCTACTCTGACAGCCCTCACATTTTCATTTACTTATTTATTTGCAGGGCTAGGAATGGACCCCAGGGCCCTGGTGCCTGCTGGGCAAGCGCCCTGCCCCTAAGCTCCACCCCCAGCCCAAGAGCCCGGAGATCCCTGTCCCTAGTCCAGTGCTGATCACTCTCGGGGTGACAGACTCACATGTCTAGATGCTTGCTGAGCGCCTCAACCTTAGGCGTGTCAAACTTGGAGTGCTAGCCGGGGGTGGTGGCGCAGGCTTGTCATCCCGGTACTTGGGAGGCTGAGATAGGAGGATGGAAAGTTCAAAGACAGCCTCAGCAACCTAGTGATCAACCTAGTGATCTAGTGAGACCCTGTTTCCAAATAAGAAATAAAATTGGAGGTGTAGCTTGAAGGTAGAATGCCTCTGGGTTCAATCCCCAGTACCACAAAACAAAAAAAAACTTGGAGTGTTTAGAGCTGATCTCCTGATAGCCCTCCCCTCTGTCACCAAAACCTTGGCTCCTGCTCTCTCTCCCATCTCAGGAAACGATGCAGAGGCTCAAAGGGGAGGTGGATGTGACCTGACCCCTCCCTTCAGCCAGTCTTCTCTCACTCAAACTAAGCTCCTGCTAGGCGGCACCTGCTGTGCCTTGCGCCTTAGGATCCGGGCAGCCCCCCCCCCCCCCCCCGCCGGCCTTAATGAGTGCACCTTCCTGATTCCTCTGCAAGCTCAGAGGCTGCTAGCAGATGTGGGATCCCTTCACTGACCATAAAGAGTGATGGCCTTGTGACAGGACAGGGCCAGCATGTGGCTGTGTGCTCATGTGCTGGTGGTGTGGTCATGGGAGCTTCAGGAAGGAAGTCAGGAGCCACGGCAGGCTCGGGGGTTCAGATCAGACCTTGTGTCCTCCGCCCACTCTGTTATGACAGGGTGGCCAGAGGCGTTGGCTGCTCAGGACGCTGTCACTGTCCTGATGCCAGAACTAGCCGGCAATTGTTCCAATCACGGGACATCCTGCCGTAAGCGGCCAGGGCTCGTGAGGCCATTTTCCACCTCGGGCAGTTGTGCGTGCTCCTGGAGGCCCCGCGTGGCCTGTCCCGTGAGGTCGGCTCCTGGCCCGGTGCCTCGGCTCCCGTCACGCCCTCCTAGGCCGCCATCCTGCTCCTTCTGGCCCCGCTTAGTTAAGGAGGAAGCACGGAGACTTTTCCCTACTTGGAATAGGAGTGAGCCGCCGGGCGTGGTGGCGCATGCTTGTAATCCCAGCATTCGGGAGGCTGAGACCGGAGGATCCGGGTTCACGGCCCGCCTCAGCTACCTAGTGAGGCACTCCACAACTTAGTGAGACTCGGTTTCAAAATAAAGAATAAAAAATAGGGCTGGGGGTATAGCTCGGAGGTAGAATGCCTCTGAGTTCAATCCCCAGTACTGGGGGAAAAAAAAAAGGAATAGGAGTGAGCCCCGCTCTAAGCACCCTGACCTTGAAGCTAGACTCTCCAGACCAGAGGCTGGGGAAGGATTAACCGAGCACTTAGTACCCTGCCTGAAGCCCATAAGTGCCGGAGAAGGGTTCTGTGGGCCGGTGAGCTGCTCCCAGCAGTGGAGTTGAGCTGGGTTGGATCCCAGCCGCATAGGGTGGTGGTGACGGTGGGGGGTCGTGTTCCCCATTATCACCTGCAAGGTGGGAGCTGCCCTTGGAGGGGCCAGCTGGCAGGCTTACAGAGGCCCCTTCATTTGTTCTCAGCCATACATTGAACTGACCTTTAATAACTGCCCGCGGTGGGTCAGGAATGGCATGCTAGGTGCTCCCCTGGGACACCGTCATTGTCTTGTGGGATGTGCTCCATGAGCTGTGCTCTGGGGGGTGTGGGGGTGTTGAGAAGGGCTGAGGCGAAGAGAAGGATCATGGAGGAAATGGCTCCTGACCCAGGTCTTAAAGAATAAGAAAGCCTTTATTCATTTGTCCAAATGACCCTTGTTGTGATTTTTTTTCCTGCACTGAGACTTGAACCCACGACCTCTCCCACACACTAGGCAAATGTTCTGCCACTGAGTTACATCCCCGGCCCTTTACATGTTGAGACAGGGTCTTGCTGAGTTGCCCAGGTTGGCCTACAGCTTGCGAACCTCCTGCCTCAGCCTCTTGAGTGGCTGGGATTCTAAGCATGTGCCACCGACTCAGAGACAGACTCAGAGACAGGTTAAGAACTAGGAGGAAGCCGAGTGTGGTGGTGCACACCTGTAATCCTAGTACTCGGGAGGCTGAAACAGGAGGATCACTAGTTTGAGACCAGCTTCAGCAACTTAACAAGACTCTCAGCAAATTAATGAGACCCTGTTTTGCAACAAAAAAATAAAAATAAAAAAGGCTGGGGCATAGCTCAGAGGCAGAATACCCCTTGGTTCAATCTCTAGTACCAAAAGAAAGTGGACGGGGAGCGTTTGTGCCGGTGCACTTGAACGCACCAAGGGCAGCGCTGGCGCCTCACGGTAGGAGGAGGGTAGATGCTTGCACCCAGCCCTGGGAGTGTGATGTTCTCTGAAGGTGTTGGGGACCAGTGGACGGGGCAGCTGTCCATTTGTGCCCTGTGTACTCTGGTGGGCACGGGGGCTGGCAGGGTAGATTGGTGAGGACATGGCCTTTATGGTAGGTGCCAGCCTCCGGAGGGGCTGCTGGGCTGAGGACCCAGGCAGGAGAGGGCAGTCCAAGGTCCGGCAGGCCAGGGAGGAAGAAACACGGCTCCGTCACTCTGAAAGAGCAGTTTTCACAGGAACTGCCCACGGGGGAGGAGGGAGGATGGGCCCCAAGCCTGGCGCCTGGCGGCTGAGCTGCCAGCAGGGGTGGGGACAGTTCCCTTCTTGCCTAAGACCGGCCTGGGGGCCTTCGGGGAGTCCATGGCTGAGGAGCCCCTGGCCCTTGGGGGTTGAGCTCCGCCTGACCACCTGGGACCCATCCATGCGCTCCCTGTCCTCTGTCGCCCTGCTCCTGCTTGTCCCTGTCTGCGAGATGGAGCTAGAGCCGCTTCCCGGGGCGGCCATAAGCAGGACTGACATGGCGGTTGCTGACCCGGGCTCCGGGCTGCCAGGGAGAACCACGGCCCCTCCTCGACGACTGTCTTCCCCCTCAGCTGCCCAGTCCAGGCAGAAACGTTCCTCCCTCACAGAGGGTCACACAGGGCCCTGCTCCCTGCCCCCACACATCCTCTGCTCCCTCTGCGGGGAGGGCCTCTCCCTCCCTTGGCAGACTCCTGCTCTTCCTTCAAAGCTTGAGCCATCGCCAGCAGTCCTCCCGCCAAGGGACCCTGTGCTCTGAGGTAGCCCGGGCTTGGCGCCCATGACCCTTCATCTCGGGGATCCCAGGAGCCCTTCTAGGGAGCTCGCTGCGGGTCTGGCTCGTGGGCTGCAGTCTTCCTTTGAGTAGTAAGACTTTTCTTTCTTCTTCTTCTTTTTTTTTTTTGGTGGCCATCGACACTGCGTCCCATTTTAATTTGTCCTTTGGACACCTGCAGCTCGAGCTCAGCCGTCTCTGGCCTCCCTCATCCTGTCTCTAAGGTGGGTGTCAGCCCCTGTTCCTCCGGCGCTGGGTGCCTCCAGGAGCGCCTCGGCCCTCAGGTATTCTGTGGACTTTGCCCCGAACAAACCAAACACGTGTGCTGGGCCTGACGAAATTGTCGCCCCAGAAACTCTTGGGTTTGTGTCGTTCTGCTGAAGAGAGTGCTTGACACGGACGTACGTGTGTCAGGAGCAGGGGTCTGATGACCCTGCATCGTGGGCGTGCCCGACTGGCGTCTGTCGTGAGCAGGGAGCCAGCCCAGAGGGGGAGCAGGGGTCCCCTGTCAGCAGGGAGGAAGTAGCTGCTCCCAGCCTTGCCTTTGCCCCTGCACCTGGCTCTGGGCTCTGAGGTGGGGACCAGAGGAGGCCAGGAGCGGAGGGAGGGAGGGACGCTTGTGCTCGCTCTTCCTCCCCTCTTGCCCCTCGGGCCAGGTGCCACGCTGGACTGTCACCGGGTGTGGCCTGCTGCTTTTCACGTCCTTCCTTCCTTCCTCCTGGTGATAACAATGGCTGCCGTTTCTGTGCCACAGTGGGCCGGCGGCCCGGACCTTTCCCTCCCTTGCATCATTCCGTCCTCGTGCCAACCCCAGGAGGCCAGGCAGAGCCGCAGCTACGCTTTCCCTGGCCACGGCACTGTCGATACGTGGGAGGTGCCCGTGGTGCCGGGTGGAGGTGGGACGCTGAGGCAGGGCCTCTGCTGGGGGAGAAGCCCTCTGGACCCCGCTGGGGAGTCTCCCCCTGGTCAGAGGGAAGCCTGGCCATGCTGTGCTGAGCCGCTGACCTCGCAGGTCCCTCCCGGGCACTCAGCCCACACTCCTGCTTTCTTTAGAAACTATAATATACTATTTGGAAAATGGGGAAAAGCCAAAAAAAAAAAAAAATCACCCATAAACCCAGTATACACATCTTCTCTTGGCATTCTGATACATTTTCTGTCATCTGGGTGTTTTTCTTCTGAGCACAATATCAGCTAAATTCTATTTGAGCAAACCTTGGATAGGGGTGAGTACCCGGAGGTGAAGTGGAGGAAGCTGAGAGGCTGGGCCAGCTCCCCCGGGCTCCGCCTGCTAGCCGTGTGGCCCGGGTGCATCAGTTTACCTCTCTGTCGCTTGGTTTCCTCGGATGTGAAGTGACGATAGGTACCATTTCGCAGGCGGTTGTGCAGGTGAAGTGGTGTGTGTGTGTGTGGGGGGGGGCTCTGAGGACGGTGCTCATGCCCAGGGAGAGGCCAGCAAGTTCGGGGTGTTGACGATTAGGAAGCTGGCAGGTTGGCCAGGAGGGCGCTCAGAGCCCACCGGGCTATGAGAGCAGGGGTGGTTCTTTTGTCTGTCTAGTTTTTTGATTGTTTTGCTGGGGATAGAACCCAGGGCCTCGTGCATGCTGAGCACACACCTCCAGCCCCAAGATGGGTTTACAGCGAGCAGCGCAGTGCCGGAGAGAACCTGGCAGCCGGGGGTGGTGCGTGTAGACAGTTTTAGGGAGGACATGAGAGCCCAGCTTGGACTTGAAGAACAGCCAGGGCCTTTCCAGACAGAAAAAGAGACGAAGGGCCCGATTCCAGACAGCCGTAGCTACGTGGGCAGGCACGGAGGGGCTTAGCAGCATTGCTTTCTGGAATGGTGCGTGGTTTGGAGTGGAGTTGTGAAGTCTGGAGCTGGAGAGCACTGAGTTGGGGTGTCTGTGTGGTTGCAGGGGCTACGCAGGCCGGCAGGCCTTGCAGCTCCAATAGAAACAGCAGGGAGGAAGCCGGGCGTGGTGGAGCATGCTTGTAATCCCAGGATTTGGGAGGCTGAGACAGGAGGATTGCAGGTTTGCAGCTAGCCTCAGCTACTTAGTGAGGCCCTCCACAACTTAGTGAGACCCCTCTTTCAAAATAAAGAATACAGCCGGGCGTGGTGGTGCATGCTTGTAATCCCAGCATTCGGGAGGCTGAAACCAGAGGATCCGGGTTCGTGGCCAGCCTCAGCTACCTAGTAAGGCACTCCGCAACTTAGTGAAACTCGGTTTCAAAATAAAGAATAAAAAATAGGGCTGGGGGTATAGCTTGAAGGTAGAATGCCCCTGTGTTCAATCCCCAGTACCGCAAAAACAAACAAACAAACAAAACAAAAACAAAATAAAGAATACAAAATAGGGGCTGGGGGTGGAGCTGGAGCTCAGAAGTAGAATGCCCCTGGGTTCAATCCCCAGTACCATAAAAAAAAAAGAAAGAAAGAAACAGCAGGGGTGGAGCTAGACGTGGTGGCTTGGGGTTACACTTGTAATCCCAGCATTCGGGAGGCTGAGACCTGAGGATCCGGGTTCGAGGCCTGCTTCAGCTACCTAGTGAGGCCCTCCGCAACTTAGTGAGACCCTGTTTCAAAATAAAGAATACAAAATAGGGCTGGGGGTGTAGCTCGGAGGTAGAATGCCCCTGAGTTCAATCCCCAGTACTGAAAAAAAAAAAACCCAGCAGGGGTGGGTGTCTTCCAGCCTCGTATCGGGACACCCCAAGCTTTCCCGAGCGATCACACCCTTCCGAGCACAGCTGTTGGGAGCCACACAGTATTCTGGGGTAAGTGTAGCATAAATTTACCATCCTTCTATCACTGGAGGTTGATGCCCATCCATGTGTAGGCTGGGTTTTACATTTTGGGGGTTTATTTTCCTGGGACCTTTTCCCTATGCCTTCTCTTCGCGTCCCTCTCTCCCCTGGCTCCAGATTTCTTAGTTTATCTCTCCTTAAAGCCCCACGTATGGAAGAGAGAAAGAAAGACTTGGCAGGTCTAAGGAGTCTCGAATCTCATTTAACCCTCGCAGTCTGTGGGAGGTGAACACTGTCCCCATTTTAAAGAAGGAGAAGCCGGGCTTGGTGGCGCACGCCTGTAATCCCAGTACTTGAGAGACCGAGATGGGAGGATCGCAGATTCTTGGTCAGCCTCAGCAACTTAGCAAGACTGTGTTTCAACATAAAAAATAAGAAGGGCTGGGGATGTAGCCCAGAGGTAGAAAGCCCCTGGGTTCAATCCCCAGTGCCAAAAAGAAAAAAAAAAAATTAAAGAAGGAGAAAGCTGAGGCTCAGTCTTCTCACACTACCTCTTAGTACTAATCAGAGGCAAGGACACTGTAAGCTTCAGAATGGCTTCAGAGCTCTGCAGGACTGGTTCTCTAAGCCTTCGTTTCCTTGTCTGTGAAAGGGGGTGATCAAAGGAAAGAGCGCTAATGTTTATTGAACATTTCCTTTCTGTGGAGTGCTCTTATTAGACACTGTTAAGGCCCATACGATACAGAGAAGGAAACTGAGGCACAGAGCTTAAGTAACTTGCCCAAGGTCACATGGCTGTTACCAGAATTTGTGTGTGTATGTTTTACTGGGGATTGAACCCAGGGATATTCTACCTCTGAGCTATACCCTCAGCCCTATTTATTATTATTATTATTATTTTTTGAAACAGAGTCTCTAAGTTGCACAGGGTCTAAGTTGCCAAGACTGGCCACAAACCTGTGATCCTCCTGTCTTGGCCTCCCAAGTAATGGGATTATAGGCATGTGCCACTATGTCTGTTTTGGTTTTTTTTCTTTTTGTGATGTTGGGGATTGAATCCAGGAACATTCTACATCTGAGCTACAACCCCCAGCCCTTATTATTATTATTATTATTATTATTATTATTATTATTGAACTGGGGATTGAACCTAGGGGCATTCTACCTCTGAACTACACCCCCAGCCCTATTTTTTACTCTTTATTTTGAAACAGGGTCTCACTAAGTTGTGGAGGGCTTCACTAAGTAGCTGAGGTTGGCCTCGAACCTGGATCCTCCTGTCTCTGCCTCCCAAGTACTGGGATTACAGGAGTGTGCCACCATGCCCCGGACCATTTTATTTTTTATTTGAAAACAGGGTTTTACCAAGTTGCTGAGAGCCTCACAAAATTGCTGTGGCTGGCTTCAAACCTGTAATTCTCCTGTCTCAGCTTTCCAAGGACTAGGATTATAAGTGTGCGCCACCATGCCTGGCCTACATCTGGGTTTTAAGAGCAGAATTTGAACTTGGTGTGGCTCCATATCTGAACTGTGCTCTTAGTGCACCTGCCTCATACGGTTTTGTAAGAATTAAATAAGGCACTCATGTAAAGAGCTTCATTTCAGTGCTTGCTACATAACAGGTGGCCAATAAATGACTCTCATGTAATTACGGTAATCCTTGCTAATGTATACGGGATACATTCAAAGACCCCCAGTGGATGCCTGAAATTGAGGATAGTACCAAAAAATATACACTTTAGGACTTCTCTTTGGCATATTCAAATTGCCAGCATTACGGCTCTTCTTCTTCTTTTTTTTTTTTTTATCTGGTACTGGGGATGGAACCTAGGGGCATTCTACCTCAGAGCTACACCCTCAGCCCTATTTTTTATCTTTATTTTGAAACAGGGTCTCACTAAGTTGTGGAGGGCCTCACTAAGTAGCTGACACTGGCCGAGAACCCTGATCCTCCAGTCTCAGCCTCCCAAGTACTGGGATTACAAGCGTGAGCCACCACGCCTGGCTTGCATTACGACTCTTCATGTGTTTCAAGGCCATTATTAAGTAACAGAGTTACTTGAACACAAGCTCTGCAGCACCATGACCGTTGATCTGACAACTGAGACAGCAGTTAGGTGACTAATGGGTGGGTAGTGTATATAGTGTAGAAATACTAGAAAAAGGAATAAATTCACACCCTGGGTGAGGCAGCGCAGGATGGCATGAGGTTTCATTATGCTACTCATGATGTTGTGATTTCTCACTTAGGAATTACTTATTTCTGGAATTTTCCACGTAATATTTTCAGATGACAGTCATTGAAGCTGTGGAAAGCGAAACCTC
The DNA here is from genome assembly GCA_004027655.1 of Graphiurus murinus. Taxonomy (NCBI): domain Eukaryota; kingdom Metazoa; phylum Chordata; class Mammalia; order Rodentia; family Gliridae; genus Graphiurus; species Graphiurus murinus. The sequence goes on along the minus strand of PVLC010003357.1, from coordinate 37,968 downwards.
AGATAAGGGGAGGGGCTTACTGTATTATGGCTGCCCCTTACTCTCTTTGCTGACGTTTGGGCCTCTTGTTCTCATCTCCCTTCTACCCCAAGGCCGATCCTCTCCTCAACACTTGGGCCAGGACAGAGTAAGGCTGTGAACTTGTGGTCACTCAGATGGCCGCTCTCCCAGGGCACCCACAGTCCCGTGCTCTGTCCTCAGAGTCTGACTCGCTCTTTCAGCAGGAGGTGACATCCTTGGCCTCCAGCTGACTGTGGCTGGGACTTAGTGGCCGCGCCTTAGGAGGGCAGTGTGCTTTCTGGGAATCCAGAGAACACTGAGTTCCATCTTCCAAACTGGGGACAACTTCCCTAGCTGACACTACAGCGGAATCTGCAACAAAAGACCCCGAACACACGCTGAGTGTCCCTGAGCCTTGTTGTCCCGTCTGCCTTGGTTCCCCAGAAGCCTGGTTCTGGGGCGTCTCCCGTTGGGACTCTTAGGGTAATCAGTGAAAGCCGGAAGCAGAGACCCTTGCTCACTGCCCGTCCCCCAAAAGACTGTGATAAGCCCTGGTCCCTGTTTGTTACTTAGCAGGGAGGGGACCCTGATTTTGCTTCTAGACTTGAGATGATCCATGCTGAGCTCCTTGATTGCCAAAAAATTGCCTCTAGCTTGTGCAGTGAGCAGCCCTCCCCTTGCCGGGGCCTTGCTTCCCTCAGCCTGGGCTCCCGTCTCGACTTTGGTCAGTACAACCCCACGCCACCGATGAGGAAAGGCGTCCTCGTCGGGGACACTGGGTCAGGGAGTAAGGTAATCTGTGCGTCCTGGGTCCCAGCTCTGCCCCGAGGGCTCTGGCCCTCCCCTCAGGCTGCCTGACCTCCCACTCAGAGCTGTTTCTCTCTCTTCGCCTCTTTTTCAGGTCCCTGCACTGGCGTGCCCGTGCAGGACGTGGGCACGGGAGACTGCCGGCTGACCGGGGACCCCCTTCTCTTCCAGGCTGAGGGGAAGGCGGGCCCGCCACCTGCCCGTGGAAGATGCAGTTCTTCGGCCGCCTGGTCAACACCCTCAGCAGCGTCACCAACCTGTTCTCTAACCCGTACCGCGTGAAGGAGGTGTCTGTGGCCGACTACAGCTCGAGCGACCGAATTCGGGAGGAAGGGCAGCTGATCCTGTTCCAGAACTCTCTCAGTCGCACCTGGGACTGCGTCCTGGTGAACCCCAGGAACTCGCAGAGTGGCTTCCGGTGGGTGCCGTCACCAGCGCTCAGCCTGGGGTGCCTTTTGGGAAGCAGCTTCCTTGGGTCTCCATCTGAGGGCCGTGGACGTGGAGTGGGGGGAGACCCCACCGTGGGGGTGGGGTGGGGGGCTTCCGTTCACACCTTTGGGTCTGGGGAGGGAAGCCTGGCTGTTTCCTGCCTGGAGTCCTGACCCCTGCAGATCAAGGGAAGGAGGAAGGACAGGGAGGCTTAGAAGGGCCGGTGGGTAAGGCCCACCAGGGTGACCTGGGCCTTTTAGGTGTGACCATCCTCATGGGGATGGCCATGCTGGGACTCTGCTGGGTGAATAGGACTGGGCGAAGGGCTCTGGGCCAGCCTCAGGGTTGGCTGGAGAAAGCGGGGAGATGTAGCCAAGACTCCAGATGCAGGGCAGATCAGCGCCGAGGCGGGTCCGTGCTGAGACAGCAAGACCGACGCATCCATTGGACATGTGCTGAGCACCTGCAGTGTCCCCGGGTCCTGGGCCCAGGGCCTGGCCCAGTGGGCCTGTGAGACGACAACATGGTGTGTCTTTGGGGACTGTGCACACTGGTGGGGGAGCAGGAGCAGGAGCTTCCTGACAGAGCTGGAGCCCAGGCGGGGACAGGAGGAAGTGGTCACTTCCTGGTGGCCTGCACAAAGCCTCCAGGGGTGCTCTGGAAGAACGAGGCGTTGGTCCTGCAGGGCAGCGGGGGTCAGGCAGTTGCAGACATACAGAGTCACAGAGGGGCGGGCCAACGTGGGCAGATCCTCAGGCCAGAGCCAGGGCTTTGGTGAGGATCAGCAGGGCGGGGTGACACCTTCCAGCTGACCTGGTCAGGCGGTGGCCAGGCAGGCTTGCCCCTGGGGCTGCAGGGCTGCCAGGAAGGCACCCATGGAGGACCGCTTGGCCCTGCTTTCCAGCCGGCCTTCCCTGGGCACTCCACCGCCCGACACCTGCAGGTGTCGTTACGTCCTGTCCTGCCAGCTGTCTCAGTAAGCCCGAGCCTCCGCCTCAGTGTCACCTCCATCCAAGGAGAGTGAGTCCTTTGCTGATGGCTCCCCCCCCCCCCAGTACTGGAGATTGAACCAGCTTTATTTTTTATTCCTTATTTTGAAACAAGGTCTCACTAAGTTGCAGAGGATTTCACTAAGTAGCTGAGGCTGCCTGAGAACCTGCAATCCTCCTGTCTCAGCCTCCCAAGTACTAGGATTTCAAGCGTGTGCCACCACGTCTGGCTTGCTAATGGCTTTTGTGTGTGTGTGTGTGTGTGTGTGTGTGTGTGTGTGTGTGTGTATGTTACTGGGGATGGAATCCAGGGGTCTTCTATGTCTGAGATATACTCCCAGCACTGTTTTATTTTTTATTTAGAAACAGAGTCTCACTAAGTGTCCTGAAATGTTACAGTGACTTGGCTTAACTTAGGAAGTGTTATGCTTTGTTCTGGGTACTTAATGTAACAATTCTATAAAGAATGGGTATTAATGTTGACTTTTTGTTTTGGGCAGTACTAGGGATTGAACTCTGGAATTCTACCTCTGAGCTACACCCCCAGCCCTATTTTATTTTTATTTTGAAACAGCGTCTTGCTAGGTTGATGATAGTCTCACTACTTGCTGAGGTTGTCCTTGAACCTTGATCCTCCTGTCTCAGCCTCCCAAGTACTGGGATTATAGGCATGCTCCACCACTCCCAGTTTATCACAGTTATTTTAAAGTCTGTATCTGATAACTCCAGTATTTATAGGTTCCTACTTAGAGATCTAGTTCTGTTGGGTATTGTTTCTGTTAACTTTCTTTCATGACATATTTCCACGTTTCTAGAACTGCGATTACCTGGGGCTGAGCTGAATTTGCTGTGGGGGTCTATCCGTGCGTGGCTCACCCCTATTCCTGGACTGTGGTCCTTCACGATCACAACCCAGAGCAATGATACTCTCCAGGACTCCCCGCTTGGCAGACCCCGGCTGGACTCCAGCCCCCCCCCCATCTCCTGAGCCCCATGAGGCTGAAAAAGTTTTTCCCTCTTTCCTCTCAAGCCGCAGTACTTGCTTGGGCTCAGTTCCTAGCTTTCCTCACTCCTTCCCTGCTGGTAACCCATCACTCCCTCGTTAAGCGTCCCGTGCCTTCAAGCAGCCGCTTCCTCTTTTGTCCAGCGTTTCTGTTCATCCCCACAGCTGTCTGTCGCACATCACCTAAGTGGATGGACGCAGAGGTCCTCAAAGGAACCCGTTTTCTGTTGTATCACTCCCACCAGCCGTCAAATGTTCAGTTACACTCTCTCCCCCAACTACCTCTCCCTGTGTTTGCTCCCCTCCGTAGCAAAACTCCCCCCGAAATGTTGTCCATGCTCGCTCTAATTTCTCACATCCTTAAGCCCGCTGTAGCCAGGCTCTGGTCCCCGCCTCCCTACTAGAAGTCACTCAAGTGTCCACGATGCTAACCCCAGCGGTGGAACTCCCGTTCTTTGAGCTGGCATACCAGCAACATTTCTTGGGGAGAATGCCAATGTTAAGAGGTTGGTGAGAAAGCCAGGCATGGTGGCGCATGCTTGTAATCCCTGTACTTGGGAGGCTGAGACAGGAGGATCTCAGGTTTGAGGCCAGCCTCAGCTACTTAGTGAGGCCCTCCGCAACTTAGTGAGACCCTGTTTCAAAATAAAGCATAAAAAAGGGCTGAGGGGTGTAGCTCAGAGGTAGAATGCCCCTGAGTTCAATCCCCAGTACCACCACCACCAACAAAAAAAAAAAAAAAAAAAAAAAAGGTTGGTGAGATGAAACTAAAACCAGCCAAAGTGAAGGAGGGACGGCTTCCTTCTTGTTTGGTGGTGGCTGTTTCTGTAGCTCTTATTACCTGATCACTTAATGTTCTTTATTTTGTGTATTTTTTCTTAAATCTTACTCATTTTGTTGATCCTCCTGTAAGCACCTTCACTGCAGGAGGGCGGGGCATCTTATGAGTCCTTCCTTCGTTTAGCCTGCCCGCCTGAAGGGCACCAGGCTCGGGTCACATGCTCAGGAGGTGTCAGTTACATCGCTGAGCTCTGTGGACAACAGACTCTTGAGCCCGTGCTCTTTGGGCCTCCACGAGCCCGGGGCTACCTGTTGGCTTCAGGAGGTGGGACAGGACCTGCTGTATGTTGAAAGCGCTGGTCAGAACCCCACCGATGAAAGCTCTTACATGGCTTTCCTATCTGTCCTCACAGCATCTCTGTGTGGTAGTTGGGGTAGGTACAGTTAATCTCGTGTTTCAAATGGGGATCAGAGAGGGATCAGAGAGGGAAGAGGTCTTCCCAAAGTTGCATAGCAATTTAATAATAGAATGTGGACTCAACCCATCTTTTTTTATTTTTATTTTTTGGTACTAGGGATTAAACCCAGGGGCATTCTACCTCTGAGCTATACCCCAAAGTCCTATTTTTTTATTCCTTATTTTGAAATAAGGTCTCACTAAGTTGCAGAGAGCCTCACTAAGTAGCTGAGGCTACCCACGAACCCAGATCCTCCAGTCTCAGATCCCAAGTACTGGGATTACAAGGGTGCTCCACATGCCCGGTGACCTACTTCTTTAAAAATGAACAAATTTTTTTTCCAATTTCAAAAATACATACTCATTATAGAAAATTCAGAAACTATAGAAATGGACATGAACATTTAAATTATTTATCATAATACCATGCAAATTTGATGTTTTTTTCCATTCTTTTTTACACAGTTGAGATCACATGGTAACATTTTTTACTTATTACAAAATAAATATTTCCCTGTTCTTTTAATCTTATTTTAATGGCAGCATCATATGCCATCACATGGAAGTACCATAATTAACATGATAGTCTATCGCTGAATATTTGTGTTAGACATAGCTTGTTTGCTTATTTATTTACTGGTGCTGGGGATTGAATCCACAGGCATTCTATCTCTGAGCTACACCATGAGCCCTATTTTATTTTGAAACAGGATCTCACTAAGTTCCAGAGGGCCTCACTAAATTGCTGATCACAGGCAGCGAACCTGTGATCCTCCTGTCTCAGCCTCCCAAGTACTGGGATTATAAGTCTGCACCACCACACCTGGTGCTTATTTAATTCTTATCATGTACAAGGGTCCAAGGATTTGAGGCTGGTCTCTCAGATGTGAGAATTGAATTAGAGGATGTGACAGAGCTTTTGGTTAAGTAAAATATAAAAAGCACTACATGATGAGCCAGGTATGGTGGTGCATGCCTGTAATTCCAGTTCTTGGGAGGCTAAGACAGGAGGATCACAGGTTTGATACTAGGCTCATCAACTTAGCAAGGCTCTCAGCAACCTAGGAAGACCCTGTTTCAAAACAAAAAAGTGCTGCGCGCATGCAAATTACTGTCAACATGTTTACATTATGTGAGACTATAATGCACTAATAAAAGCATATAAAAAAACAAAAATGAGCTGGGCGTGGTGGTGCACGCTTGTAATCCCAGCATTTGGGAGGCTGAGACTGGAGGATCCGGGTTCGCAGCCAGCCTCAGCTACCTAGTGAGGCACTCCGCAACTTAGTGAGACTCGGTTTCAAAATAAAGAATAAAAAAAAAAAAAAATAGGGCTGGGGGTATAGCTCGGAGGTAGAATGTCCCTGAGTTCAATCCCTAGTACCGCAAAAAAAAAAAAAAAGAAAAAATGGCTAGGGGTAAAGCTTGAAGGTAGAATGCTTCTGTGTTCAATCCCCCAGCAACATACACACACACACACACACACACACAGAGCTCCACATGATAGAAAGAGAGATGAGGAGAGGCAAGGAGAAAAGAGCAGAGGAGCGACAGAAAGAGGGAAAGGGAAAACTGCAGACACCAAGAAGTCCACACCAAACTCCTTTCAGGGGTGTGTGTGAGGGGGGTCAGGATGTGCAGGGGGCAGGCAGTGGCCTGTTTGGGGACCCCAGGCTTCTGACTCAGCGGGTGTGCTGAGCGGCCCGGCTCACTTCCCTGTCCCCTGTCCCACAGACTCTTCCAGCTAGAGTCGGAGGCCGACGCCCTGGTGAACTTCCAGCAGTACTCTTCCCAGCTGCCGCCCTTCTATGAGAGCTCCCACCAGGTCCTGCACGTCGAAGTCCTGCAGCACCTGAGTGACCTCATCCGCAACCACCCCAGCTGGTCGGTGGCGCACCTGGCCGTGGAGCTGGGGATCCGCGAGTGCTTCCACCACAGCCGCATCATCAGGTGAGCGGGGGCCCGGGGACATGGTTTGAACTAAAAAGGAACAGTATTGCCAGGCATCCTGGTGAATGCCTGTAATCCCAATACTTGGGAGGCTGATGCAGGAGGATCGCAGGTTTGAGGCCAGCCTCAGCAACTTAGCAAGACCCTGTTTCAAAGTGAAAAATAACAAGGGCTGGGTGTGTAGCTCAAGGGTAGAATGCCCCTGGGTTCAACCCTTAGTACCAATAAATATATAAGTAAATGAATAAATAATAAAAAATAAAAGGAACATAAGAGCTTTTATTTGATTTAAGTCTGAAGGAGGAGCACAGCATTTCTGAGTGCTTCCCAGGTGCCCAGCCCCTGGGAGCTGTTTTATACCCACCATGATTGAATCCTCCAACCCTCCGTCGAGTGTCACCATCCTAAAGAAAGGCTGTGGGACTTGTCCCGGGTCACCTAGCTGGAGAGGGCCCTCATCCTGGTCACTCCTGCAAAGTCTGGGGCCAGCGCCCCCTGGAAGCAGGGACGCCTTTTGTGGTATGTCCACTTGGCCAGCAGCTGTGTCAGCGAGGCCCTTGGAGAGGGCACTGTGCCTGTGTTTGCACAGGGCGCCCGTGCTGAAGTAGCCACTCCTCCTTCGGTTCTCTACCCAGGTATCTTGGTTCAGCTCCTGGGCCCATAGCTCCAGACCTCACAGGGCTTTACAGTTTACAGGCAGATCGCTGAATGCCGTGGTGTCTCATCTGACCCAGGGCAGGCCCAGCATGGCGTGTAGATAAGGACATTAGAGCCCAGAGAGGTTCGCTGCCTTGTCTGACATCAGTGAGATTTCTGTGTTCTGTGACCCTTTTCTGTGTCATCCCATTGCCCATCTTATGCTGGCGTGGCCCTGGGGCACATCTCTCTGTGGGTGTGTGAAGTAAATTAAAGCCTGGTACAAGCCGGGCGTGGTGGCGCACACTTATAATCCCAGTACTTGGGAGGCTGAGCCCAGAGGATCCAGGTTCGTGGCCAGCCTCAGCTACTTAGTGAGGCCCTCCGCAACTTAGTGAGACCCTGTTTCAAAATAAAGAATAAAAAATAGGGCTGGGGGTGTAGTTCGGAGGTAGAATGCCCCTGGGTACGATATCCCCCCCCCCAAAAAAAATTAAAGCCTGGTACAAATTGTACCAGATAGAAATGAGCTGCGAGCAGCCCCGAGTTTGCACCAACCTGCTTGAGCAGGGCACGAAGGCTCTTGAGGGCGGCCTCACCAGAACCTTGGGATTTCCCAGCCTGCATCCCCGCCTCTGCTCGTGGTTCTCTCGGCACCCTACCCCCTTGCGCCCAACCTGACCTCCTCCCTGGCCCCCCGCAGCTGCGCCAACAGCACAGAGAATGAGGAGGGCTGCACCCCGCTGCACCTGGCCTGCCGCAAAGGGGACGGGGAGATCCTGGTGGAGCTGGTGCAGTACTGCCACGCCCAGATGGACGTCACCGACAACAAGGGAGAGACTGCCTTCCATTACGCGGTGCAGGGTGACAACTCCCAGGTGCTGCAGGTGAGCAGGGTGGGGACAGGGCCACCAGTACCAACCACACCTCCTGTGCCTAAAGTTCTCTTTGGGCCCCTGGGCTCATGTGTCACTGTGTGTGTGTGTGTGTGTGTGTGTGTGTGTGTGTGTGTGCCCTTGAGGCCTGAGCTCCTTTGTGGAGTGTGCACAGGTGCACACTCTTTCTCTATTTGGCCCTCCTGGCCCTTGTCAGGCCTTGTCATTGGCCTCTGCAGTGACAGCCAGGGAACTCCAAGCCAGCAAACTGAGCCCATGGCCCAGCTCCAGCCCCGCAGTTTAGTTCAGGCTTTCCTGAGCACCTGTTGTGCGCCGGGCTGGGTGCTTCAGCTCAGCCCTGCCTGGGGCTCACAGGCCAGTGGGACCTAATGTATGGGAACTCAAAGCAAAGCAAGCCACTACTCATTCTGGCTCCTGTAGGCATTTGTGCCAGAGGTACTCATGTTAATTTTTTGATTGCTTGGACAGAAGATTCACGAGCAAGTAGATGCAGTAATGTTATTAAAAAACTACTATATGAGCCGGGCGTGGTGGTGCACGCTTGTAATCCCAGCATTTGGGAGGCTGAGACAGGAGGATCCGGGTTCACGGCCAGCCTCAGCTACCTAGTGAGGCACTCTGAAACTTAGTGAGACCCGGTTTTAAAATAAAGAATAAAAAATAGGGCTGGGGGTATAGCTCGGAGGTAGAATTCCCCTGAGTTCAATCTCCAGTACCACAGAAGAAAGAAAGAATGAATGAATTAAAAATAGGACTTGGGGTGTAGCTCAGAGGTAGAATGCCCCTGGGTTCAATCCAAAGTACCACACACACACACACACACATACACACACACACACACACAAAAAAAGCTGCTATGTGTATTGGATTGGCGTTCTTTCTTTCTTTTTTGGTACTGGGGATAAAACCCAGGAGTATTCTACCTCCAAGCTACACCTGAGCCCTATTTTGTTTTCTTTTCTTTTTTTTTTTTTTTTTTTTTGCGGTACTGGGGATTGAACTCAGGGGCATTCTACCTCCGAGCTATACCCCCAGCCCCATTTTTTATTCTTTATTTTGAAACCGGGTCTCACTAAGTTGCGGAGTGCCTCACTAGGTAGCTGAGGCTGACCTTGAACCCGGATCCTCCGGTCTCAGCCTCCTGAATGCTGGGATTACAAGCGTGCGCCACCACGCCCGGCTTTGTTTTCATTTTGAATAAAGCATAACCAGCTGGTTATGTTTTATTATTTAGAATTAGCAGGTCCTGCCTGGCATATGGTGCACACCTGTAACTCCAGTACTTGGGAGACTGAGACAGGAGGATCACAGTCAAGGACAGCCTCAGCAAGTAGTGAGCCTGTCATCAACCTAGCGAGATCCTGTTTCAAAATAAATAAAATCAGGCCGGGGGTGTAGCTCGAAGGTAGAATGCCTCTGAGTTCAATCCCCAGTACCATAAATAAATAAGTAAGTAAATAAATAAATAAACAAACATAAAATAGAGCTGGGGGTGTAGCTCAGAGGTAGAATGCTCCTGTTTTAATTCTCAGTAATGCGTGCGCGCGCGCGCGAACACACACACACACACACACACACACACACACACAAGAATTACAGGTCCTTCTTCAGAAGGTTATATCTGTTTCTCTGCCTTGGCATCAGGATTATAGAAAATGCAGACACATATCTTATGCTTAGTCCTCCTAGGGAAGGGACCCCCCCCCCCCCCCCCGTGCTGAGTCCCAGCACAGCAGTGCGCAGACGCTGCCTTGTTGAGTACTCTCTGGTCAGTAGATTCGCAGGCTGTAGCTGTTCTTTACCCAGCACTGCTGGCACCTGGCCCTGTACTGATGTTGCAGGTGTTCTTTCTTGACAAAGACACTCAGGTTCAGGGTTGAAACAGAGGATGCACCTGCGTGTCCTGGAACTAATCTGTGGCCACCAAGGAACAACTGTATTCTTTATTGAAAATATAATACCTGTGTGTAGGAAAAAAAAAAAAATGGAAGCAGGACAGAATAACACACAGTGGAAAGCAAGAGTCACTCCCACGTAGAAGCCCAGCGCCCATCCCTCAACATACCCGCTTTTTAAGTTTCTTGACTGAGACATCTTCGTGTGCGCCTCAGTCGTGCCAGATCAGCACCCCACCCCACCCCGCCACGCGGGCGTAGCTGGCCACTTGATTTTCTCCGAAGCCTCCTTCCCTGGTTGCTCCTTTTTAATTTCTTATCAGCATCCTCCTGGAGTCAGCCTTCCCGTGTCCATCAGCGTTCCTGCAGCCACAATCTAAGTATCTGACCACATAACTTAGAGGAAAGAAGATTTATTTTCTTAGGATTTCAGACTCAGTGGATGTGAGGCCGGGGACCTCGGGTCTCAGGGCATGGCGGTGGGCTGCGCTCTTTACATCATGGAGCTGGGTGGGGGGGAGGAACCCTTTATATAATCCCCAAGGTTGCACCCCCAGGCACCCTGCCAGCCTACTGGGTGCTACCAAAGTAAATCCATTACAATGGATTTACTTCTGGGATCACAGCCTTCATGACTCAAGTACATCAGTTCCAGCCAGGCGTGGTGGCACACGCTTATAATCCCAGTACTTGGGAGACTGAGCTAGGAGGATCACAGGTTTGAGGACAGCCTCAGCAAGTAGTGAGACTCTCATCAACCTAGTGAGACCCTGTTTCCAAATAAGAAATAAAATTGGACTGGGGGTGTAGCTCGAAGATAGAATGCCTCTGAGTTCACTCCCCAGTAACACACACACATACACACACACACACACCAGCTCCACACACCAGTTGTGAGCTTTTCAGGGGCCGTCCTATACCTAACCACACCACTTCCCTTCCCCTTCGTCCCCAGAGAGAGGCGGCCCCAGTGGGAGTTGGAGAGGGGAGCGTGCAGGGGGCCTCTCTGTGTCAGGCTGCAGCCCAGCCCTGATGTCCTGCTGTCAGCTCCTAGGAAAAAACGCCTCGGCTGGCCTGAACCAGGTGAACAACCAAGGGCTGACCCCGCTGCACCTGGCCTGCCAGATGGGCAAGCAGGAGATGGTCCGCGTGCTGCTGCTCTGCAACGCCCGGTGCAACATCCTGGGGCCCGGCGGCTACCCCATCCACACGGCCATGAAGTTCTCCCAGAAGGGGTAAGACCTCAGCCCCCCCCCCCCCCGCCAGCCCCAGAGACACAGGGCCACAAGCCTCCCCAGACGGATCAGATGACACGCCAAGGGCCAGCCTGATGCCAAGAAAGTGCTTGATAATAATTGGATAGCAGGCGTGAATCTCACTCCACAAACTCAGCTGTGCCAGGAATAGAACTTTCAGAGTTTTTCCATAATGCACCTTAATTTCTGACCTTGAAATCTGACCACTTCCTACTGAAGTGGAGAAAGTCCTGCTTTTGTGCAGGAGCCTGGTCCATTGCCTCATGTGCTTCTTCCTCAGCCCCCTCAGCCACCTTCCCTCGTTGTCCCCCTCCCCCGTCATCTGTTCTCTGTGCATCCAGTATTGGGGCACACGAGAGGATCTTTGCACAGAAGACAATCAACAGGCCAGGGATGGGCCCCATGATGGCTTCTCCACATAGCAGCCAGGAGGTCCTGCTCTGAGAATCCTGTGTGCTCAGTGCAGTCCGTGGTCCTGGGGGGTTCCACCTTGGCTCAGGCTAGCATTTCCTCTACAGAGCCATGCATGTGCATGCGTGCGTGTGTGTGTGTGTGTGTGTGTGTGTGTGTGTGTGTGTGTGTGTGTTACTAGGGATTGAACCCAGGGGCATTCCTTTGAACAATACCCTCAGCCCTAATTTTTATTTTGAAACGGTCTCACTAAGTAGCTGAGGCTGGCCTCAAACCTGCAATCCTCCTGTCTCAGTCTCCCAAGTACTGGGATTACAGGCGTGGGCCACCACACCTGGCTTGCAGTGTCTTTCAACTCAGCCAACCTTGACCAGAGCTGGTTTTGTGCCTGTGCTCAGAGGACGAAGCCTGCCCTGGAGGAGGGAAACAGGATCCCAGACGGTGAGATGGAGGACTGCACAAGTTGCTCAGAGCGGGCGCTTGGGCAGCTGGCTTCAGGAAAGGCTGTGGAGGGCAGAGCTGAGCCGAGCCGTGAGAGGCCGCTGGAGCCGGAGGCCCTTGAGGACCAGGGAAGGAAGGGGCTCAGCTCAGTGTCCTAGGGCCTTGCCTGGCCTTGAGTAAGGCCTTGCGGGAGGTGGGGCTGCAGGCCCCGCTCCACCCTACAGGGGCCAGCCACCATCGTGGGATAGCAGCAGCGCCGGGCTCAGCCTTTGTGTGGGATATTTGCCATATCCCAGTGAGCTTCTGTGCTTTCTCCCCAACTTGAAGATGAGGAAACGAAGACTTAGGGAGATTAAGGAGCGTGCCCAAGGTCAGGCAGACCTAAGTGGCAGGGGTGGAGTTAAACCCAGGCGGGCTGCCCCCAGTAACTGCACTCTTTTAAAAACAGCTTTGTCGAGGTAACTCACATGACATAAATTCACCTATTGAAAGTATGCAATTCAAGCCAGGCATGGTGGCACACATCTGTAATCCCAGTACTTGGGAAGTTGAGATAGGAGGATCACAGGTTCAAGGCTAGCTAGCTTCAGCAACTTAGTGAGATTTTTTTTTTTTTTTTTTTGTGGCACTGGGGATTGAACCCAGGGGGATTCTACCTCCAAGCTACACCCCTAGTCCTATTTTTTATTCTATATTTTGAAACAGGTTCTCACTAAGTTGCAGAAAGCCTCACTAAGTAGCTGAGACTGGCCACGAACCCAGATCCTCCCGTCTCACCTTCCCAAGTACTGGGATTACAAGTGTGCACCACCACCATGCCCAGCTTTAGTGAAACTCTTTCAAAATAATAATAAAAAAAAAAATATGGTGGGGGTATAGTTCAGAGATAGAATACCCCTGAGTTCAATCCCCAGGACTAGGGTGTAGCTCAGAGATAGAATGTTCCTAGGTTCAGTCCCCTGTACTAAAATAAAATAAAATAAAATAAAAATTGTGGTAAAATACATGTAACATAAAATTTGCCATTTTGACCACTTTTGGGGGGGGTATGTGGTGAAGCAGCAGGTGGGGAGGGGAAGTGGAGGTGGAGGTGGAGGTGGAAGGTGGCTGCATGCCTGCACACAACCAAGCCCTGCCAAGCCTTGTCTCCTGGAGTCCCCAGCCACTCCTGTTAGGACTGTCCCTGTGCTGCAGAAGGGCCCAGCTTCCAGAGGCTTGGGTGAGGCACTGGGGCTTGACCTCAAGCCTGGCCGAGCCAGCTCTGGGAAGAGTGTTGATTACACTCATCAGGAAGGCTTTTAAGTTTTGGTCTGTTAGCTGGACATGGTGGTGCATGTCTATAATCCCAGTACTTGGGAAGCTGAGACAGAAGGATAGTAGGTTTGAGGTCAGCCTCAGCAACTTAGTGAGACCCTCGGCAACTTAGCAAGACCCTATTTCAAAATAAGGGCTGAGGATGTAGCTTGGAAGTAAAATGCCTCTGGGTTCAATACCTAGTCCCACACGCACACAAAAAAAGTTTTTGTTGTTTTTTAAATTAATTTGGGGCTGGGCATGTAGCTCAGTAGTAGAGTGTTTGCTTAGCATATTAGAAGCCCTGGGTTTGATCCTTAACATTTTTTTTTAAAAAATAAATTTTACTACATATATTTAAAGAATAAACCACGCATAGTGTTGCACACCTGTAGTCCCAGTACTTGAGAGGCTAAGACAGGAGGATGGCAGGTTTGAGGTCAGCCTCAGTAATTTAGCAAGACCCTGTTTCAGAATAAAAGATAAATCCCAGCATTCGGGAGGCTGAGACCAGAGGATCCGGGTTCGCGGCCAGCCTCAGATACCTAGTGAGCCACTCCGCAACTTAGTGAGACTCGGTTTCAAAATAAAGAATAAAAAAAATAGGGCTGGGGGTATAGCTCGGAGGTAGAATGCCCCTGAGCTCAATCCCCAGTACCGCAAAAAAAAAAAAAAAAAAAAAAAAAAAAAAAAAAAAAAAAAAAAAAAAAAAAAAAAAAAAAAAAGATAAAAAGGGCTAGGGGTATGGCTCAGAGGTAGAATGCCCCTGGGTTCAATCCCCAAAACATAAATAAATAAAGAGAAGAAGAAAAAAGCAAACAAAAAAGAAAAAGGAATCTGCTATTAGAAGATATACATAGCCGGGCGTGGTGGCACATGCTCCCAATCCCAGCATTTGGGAGGCTGAGACCAAAGGATCCCGGTTCGCAGCCAGCCTCAGCTACCTAGTGAGGCACTCCGCAACTTAGTGAGACCCTGTTTCAAACTAAACAATGAAAAACAGGATTAGGGGTGTAGCTTGGAGGTACAATGCCCCTGGGTTCCATCCCCAGTACCACACACACACAAAAAAAGATACACATATATAGTAAAATGGTCATTATAGTGAAACAAATTAACACATCCATCATCTCAGGGTTGCCTCCTTTTGGCAGGAGCAGCGGTAATCTCAGTGAGTAAAACTCCCGGCTCTGACGCGTTGTTGCTGCTTGTGGGCTTCATGTTGCATATTGTGTCTTTTGACTCCTTCATCCTATACATTTGCTATTTTGTATCTTGTGACCTCCGTCTCCGCACTTGCTCCCCTCCCCCATCCTGGCCCTGGCAACCAGAGTATCATTCTTTAGATGCTTGAGCTTTGTTTTTTAGTTATTCAGGTTTTGTTTATCGGATTTTACATAGAAGTGAGATGAGTGCAGTATTTTTCTTTTTGTGTCTGTCTTACTCCACTTAGCATAATCTCTGGGTCATCCACGTTATGGCAAACGGCAGGATCTCCTTTTTTAAAAAGGCTGAGTAATATTCCGGTGTGTGTGTGTGTGTGTGTGTGTGTGTGTGTGTGTGTGTGTGTGTGTATCCATCGATGGATACCCAGGTTGCTTCCATATCTTGGCTGTTGCTGCAATGAACCTGAGATGCAGACGTCTTCATAAGGCCTCATTTCCTTCCCTTTGAGGATATGCCCAGAACAGGGATGCTGTGTCATACGTTAGTTGTATTTTTAATTTCTTTAGGAGCCTCCCTGCTGTTCTCCATAATGGCTGTGCCAGTCTCCCTTCCCACCAACAGTGCACAAGCGTTCTCTCCTCCACGCTTCACCAACACGTGTCACCTCTTGTCTTTTTGGTAATGGCCATCCTAATAGCTGTGAGGCTGCATCTCATAGACTTTCTTTCTTATTTATTTATTTGTAACACTAGGGATTGAACCCAGGAGCCTTCTACCTCCAAGCTACACCCCCAGCCCTATTTTCTAGTTTTATTTTGAAACAGAATCTCACTAGATTGATGAGCATCTCACTACTTGCTGAACCTGTCCTTGAACCTGCGATCCTCCTGTCTCAGCCTCCCAAGTACTAGGATTACAGGCATGTGCCACCATGCTTGGCTCCTGTTGGATATTTTTATATCATCTTTGGAAAAATGTCTATTTAAGTCTTTGCCCATCCCCCCGCCCACCCCACCCCCCAGTACTGGGATTTGAACTTAGGGGAACTCTACCATTGAGCTACACTCCTGGCCCTTTTAATTTTGAGACAGGAGCTCGCTAAGTTGCTCAGGCTGGCCTCAATCCTCTTGACTCAGCCTCCCAAATCCCTGGGATTATAGACATGTGCCACTGCTCCTGGCCCTTGGCCAATTTTAAAATCAGTTTGTATATTTCCTTGCTATTGAGTTGCATAAGTTCTTTATAGATCTTGGATATTAACCTCTTATTTTTTTGTTTTGTTTTTTTGTAGTACTGGGAATGGAACTCAGGGGCATTCTACCTCTAAGCTACACCCCTAGTCCTATTTTTTTATTCTTTATTTGGAAACAGGGTCTCACTAAGTTGTGGAGGGCCTCACTAAGTAGCTGAGGCTGGCTGCGAACGCGGATCCTCCTGTCTCAGCCTCCCAACCTCTTATTTGATATATGGTTTATAAATTTTTCCCCTGTGTCCAGGCTGCCTTTTCATTTTGTTGATGTGTTTCCTTTGCCGTGCAGTAGCTTTTCAGTTTAATATGGTTCCATTTGTTTGTTTTTGCCTTTGTGTCCTGAGCTTTTGGTGTGCTATCCAGGAAGTCATTGCCAAGGCCTGCTGGTTGGTCTGGCTGCAGCTTTGTTTGCAGGTGAAACTCGCCACAGCCTTGTCTGGCGCCGGGCCAACGCCGCCTGTGCTCACTGCGCCACGGCGCCTCTCTCCCCAGGTGTGCTGAAATGATCATCAGCATGGACAGCAACCAGATCCACAGCAAAGACCCTCGCTACGGGGCCAGCCCCCTCCACTGGGCCAAGAACGCAGAGGTAGGCAGCGTCGGGGCAGAGGCCCGTCCAGAGCCCTGCGTTCCCAGCGTCTGCACGAAGGTGGCCGCTCTGAGCACGTGGTGGTGCTGAGGGGCAAGTCTCAGAGTGCGCCGTGGGCAGACAGGCCCCCAGAGAGGTGAAGTCCTGGCAGTGCCCTGCTGCTCGCCGGCTGGGCGGCAGTGTCCCCTTGGTGTCCCCTTGGTGCCTCGGTTTCTTTATCCATGAACCAGGGTCCTGTGTCTTTGGAGGTGCCCGAGCCTGTGCCTGGTAGTGCCCGAGCAACTTCTGAGTGAATTATAAAGCGCCTTATGAGTAGAAGGTTGGTGTGATGATGGCGATGGACACCTGAGGTCTGTCCCTAGTGGAGCTCTAACCCCCCGGGAATGGGCCTCTGGCCTCTCATCACCAGGAAGCTCAGCCCGGCAGTCCGTGGGTCCCCTCCCCCCCCCCCCCCCAGGTCCTGGCCTGCTCACCCATGGCGGCCAGGACGGAGGAGACGTGTATTTCTTCATTCGATGTCATGGCACCCGTGAGGCAGGGACTTGTGCTTCCATTTCCACAGAAGAGAGCACTGATGCGCTGAGGGCTGCAGCTAACCACCCGGGCCCGGCGGCGGCGGAGGCTCTGGGGTGCCCGGTGCAAAGCTCGGCTCCCATGGTCCCCTGGCTCCAGGCTGCTGGGGAGCCGGGCTGCGGGCGGCTAAGGCCCAGTGCCGGGCGATGCCTTGGCTGGGTCCCACGAGGACTGAGGGCCGTGGGGTAGTGGGCCACTTCTGGGCCCAGAGGAGCCTTTGCAGGGAGGGATGGGTCCCTGCGAGCTCCAGGAAAGGGCCAGAAGCCTCTAGAAATGGTCGGCACATCTTTGGTTTTTTGTCCCTGCATTTCTGCAGTGCCGAGGATGTGGGAGCCGGGGTCTAGGGCCACCCCCAGAGCTGAGACCTGCTCCCAGTCTCGGCCATCGCTAGGGCTGTCCGACGCATGACCCTGGAGACGTTCAGGGTCCCCTGGTGCCTGCGCCGGCTCAGCTCAGCCCCTCCCCCACAGATGGCCCGCATGCTGCTGAAGCGGGGCTGCGACGTGGACAGCGCCAGCACCTCGGGGAACACGGCCCTGCACGTGGCCGTCATGCGCAACCGTTTCGACTGCGTCATGGCGCTGCTGACCTACGGGGCCAACGCGAGCGCGCGCGGCGAGCACGGCAACACCCCGCTGCACCTGGCCATGTCGGTGAGCCTGCCGCGGGTGGGGTGCGGAGGACCCGTCCCTTCCCGCTCCTCAGCTGCTCACAACCTTTCCAGTCCAAGGCTTAGTTCAGACCCTGCCTCCTCCCTCAGGAAGCCTTCCATGTCCTCCCTCGTCCCAAATCACACCTTCTAGCTGGGCGTGGTGGCGCGGGCCTGTGATCCCAATATTTGGAGGAGACAGGAGGATTGTAGGTTCGAGGACAGCCTCAGCAAGTAGTGAGACTCATCAACCCAGCAGGACCCTGTTTCCAACTAAAAATAAAATAGGGCTGGAAGTATAGCTTGGAGGTAGAATGTTCCTGGGTTCAATCCCCAGTCACACACACACACACACACACACACACACACACACACACACACCTGGTGCGGGAGCACGGTCCTGCCCTGGCTGCTAGCTGTGGTCTTGGGCAAGTCCTGTCGCTGATCAGCCTTGATTTCCTCTTCTGGAAAATGGCGGTGTTGGCGCCCACCTGGTAGGTTTGCTGAAGCAATTAAATGTCAGGCACGAGTTGCTCCACGCAGTGTCCAGGACGCATGCAGTATGTCGGGGAGTGCCGCCCTACCACCTGAGTGCTCCTTCCCTTCAGACCGCCAGCCCTGGGCGGCAGGGCCAGCCTGCGGAGCTGGGTGAGAACGTGGTTCCTGCCCTCGAAGCCCTCCCAGCCCCCTCAGACAGCCCGTGTGAGGAGCGAGGGGGCCACGTTACGTTACACGCGCACGCGCTTGTGTTCTCTGGGGAAACCATATGGACACACATCTGTTTTGTGAGTATCAGAGAGAGAACGGGAGAGACCCCTGGGATTCTAAAAGAAGTGGAGTCAGGGCAAATTCAAAGACATCCTGTTTTGTAGCAAAGGTCATAAGTGGAGCAGAAACATTGTTGCCCAAGAGGCTGAAACTATAAATAAGACCGTGGACAATTTTAGCACTGAATGGGCCCTTGGAATGGTCTAATTCAGCAGTTCTCAAACTTCTGGTCTCTTTGGTCCCTTTATATTCTTAAAAAATAGTGAGGATTCCAGGGATTTTTTTGTTTATATGGATTTTGTCTAGCCATATTTACCATTTCAGAATTTTTAAAAATATTTATTAGCCGGGTGTGGTGGTACACGCTTGTAATCCCAGTACTTGGAAGGCTAGGCAGGAGGATTGCAGGTTCGAGGCCAGCCTCAGCTACTTAGTGAAGCCCTCTGCAACTTAGTGAGATCCTGTTTCAAAATAAAAAATAAAATAGAACTGGGGCTATATCTCAGAGGTAGAATTCCCCTAAATTCAATCCCTAATACCACACAAAAAATTTTATTAATTCATTTAAAAATAACAATAATTAGAGCTGGGCGTGGTGGCGCAGGCTTATAATCCCAGCATTTGGGAGGCTGAAACTGGAGGATCCAGGTTCACAGCCAGCCTCAGCTACCTAGTGAGGCACTCCACAACTTAGTGAGACCCTGTTTCAAAATAAAGAATTAAAAACAGGGCTGGGGGTGTAGCTCGGAGGTAGAATGCCCCTGAGTTCAATCCCCAGTACCACAAAAAAAAAAAAAAATGATTGTGGGCCAGGGCTGTGACTCAGTGGTAGAGCACTTACCTAGCCATGTGTAAGGCCCTGGGTTAGATCCCCAGCACTGCAAAAAATAAATAAAAAATAAAAATAAGCCGGGCGTGGTGGCGCACCCTTGTAATCCCAGCATTTGGGAGGCTGAGACTGGAGGATCCGGGTTCGCGGCCAGCCTCAGCTACTTAGTGAGGCACTCCGCAACTTAGTGAGACCCTGTTTCAAAATAAAGAATAAAAAATAGGGCTGGGGGTAAAGCTCGGAGGTAGAATGCCCCTGAGCTCAATCCCCAGTACCGCAAAAAAAATAAAATAAAAATAAAAATAAAAAAATAAAAATAAAATATAACATAATAAACCAAGTACATGCTAACATCATTAACATGTTTATGAAAAAACAACTTGTTTTTCCAAACAAAAAAGTGATTGATGAGTAAAAAGACTTGGCATCATTTTAAATTTTTGTGAATCTTCTCAATGCTTATCTTCACAGAAAACACATGGATTTGCATCTCTCCTGCTACTCTTACTCTGTTACAATATGTTATTTAGCTGAAGGCTACAAAGAAAATCTGGCTTCACATATATGTTGAAAAGATATGTAGTTGTACCTCCTCAGATAATTGTAGATACTCTTCTTTGCTATTACATGAAAACTTGAGGAGTAGTCACTTCTGACACATTGGTCGCAGTGGGCCCTCTGAAACAGTCTCCATGAACCTTGTTCATGTACTTAGTTACATGAATAGTCACCGACATCTGTTGTACTCTGCATGGATCTTTTACCCATGCCTGACTTTGAGTCATCTTTGGAAAATATTGGCCCACTGAGTTTGCATGGCTTCCAAATGTTCACCTGTTCATCACAGAGTATAGGATGAAGTATCCCTTTTCTGAAATGCTTGGAACCAGAGTGTTTCAGATTTCAGTTTTGTGAATTTTGAGATATTTGCATAGATTTAACCCTTTGGGCATCTCTAATATGAAAATCTGAAATGCAGCAGCTGAAAATGGTGGTACACACTTGTAATACCAGTACTCGGGAGGCTGAGACAGGAGGATCGCTGGTTCAAGACTAGTCTCAGCAAGTAGTGAGACTCTCATCAACGTAACAAGACCCTGTTTCCAAATAAGAAATGAAATTGGGCTGGAAGTGGAGCTCAAAGGTAGAATGACTCTGGGTTCAAATAAAAAGAAAAAATCTGAAATGCTCCAAAATCGTAAGATTTTTGAGTGAGAGTTTCAGATTCTGGAACATTTTGGATCTCAGATTTTCAGATTAGGGGGTGCTCAGCTTTGTATCAAAACTTACATTTGTAATCTCAACACCAACTTCATGAAAAAAGTCTTTAAGTTTGAGAAAACTGTGAAGCCCATCATAACATATGCATGTTTTCTTAAATTCCAATTTTTGCATGGAAACTTGAATTTTATCATGGGCAAAAATACTGTCAGCCGTATTACATTCAAATTTTGAGAAAATATCTCCTGAATGCCCAAGACTGAGTCCTCCTGTTTTTCTGTCAGTCATTCTTCTCTCCAGTAGAAATGGTGTCCATGAAATAAAGTGGCTAGTTGGGCTGGTAGCTCAAACATCTGTGTAATTCTTATTGTTTCATCAAGTTTTTTTTTTTTTTTTGTACTGGGGATTGAACCCAGGGCATTCTACCTCTGAGCTACATGCCCAGCCCTATTTTATTTTTTATTTTTAAACGGAGTCTTGTTAAGTTGCAGAGGGCCTCAGTTGCTGAGGCTGGCCTTGAAGCTGCGATTCTCCTGTTTCAGTCTCCCAAATATTGGGATTATGGATGTATGCCACCATGCCTACCTCATCAAGGGCATTCCTAAGTGAGGCTGGCTTTTTAAAAATACTATGATTGTGTAGTAGTGAAGAAAAGTACGATAGCTATTAATTTGGTACCACGATCGTGATTAGTGCTAAGGCACCAGCAGTTTTATCTACCACTGTTTTTTCACTGTCAGTGCAAATGTCAACATGATGCAAAAGGCAGATGACATTCGGGTTTTTTGTTTTTGTTTTTGGTGGTACTGGGGATTGAACCCGGGGCATTCTACCTCTGAGCTACACCCCCAACCCTATTTTTTATTCTTTATTTTGAAACAGGGTCTCACTAAGTTGTAGAGGGCCTCACTAAGTAGCTGAGGCTGGCTGCAAACCTGCAATCCTCCTGTCAGCCTCCCAAGTACTGGGATTACAAGCGTGAGCCCCCACGCCTGGCATGACATTTGGTTTTTTTTTTTTTAAACGATTTTAACCCCGAAGACTCTAAAACGGTTTCATGCATTCATGGGACGCACAGGTCTTGCTTCAAGGACTGCTGATATAGTTGTTTCCCAGGCTCTGGTAATCTGCATATCATCCTCACAATTTAGACACATTCATCAACCACCTTTACAATTAAGGAGTTGAGCATTGCTTCAAGATGGCTTGTTTTTAAACATTACTTAAATTTGAACCAGTACCACACATAAAAGGAAACCCAAAAAGAAATATGTAACGAGTAACTTAAAACACACATATTTTCTTGCATCCATATAAACTCTAGTGGAACATGAATAGCTGTTTGGAATGCCCTGTTCTAGACACAGTGTTTCATTCTCTAGGCAGGGAAATCAGGCCACAAGAAGAGGGAGGTGACACGACCAGCGTTCAGTTCTAGGAGGCCAGACCCTTGGTTTGTCCTGTGCAGCCATGCCATGCCCTGCCCCTCTGCCCAGCTGCCAGAAGTTTACATGCCCAGCACTCTGGAGAGAAGCTGCCCTTGATGGTTGCCATGGGGAGGGTGTGCTCAACTTCCCTGAACAAGATGGGCAAGATGGCCTTCCCAGTCCTCAGTCACCTTCTCCCTGTTCCTCCTGAAAGCTGTACGCAGCTGGCCCTTCACTGCCCCTAGGGCTTCTGGGTTAGGGTCTTAGGTGCACTGTTTCCTTGTTGGGGCAGCTGGGATGAGTCGCCTTCAGTTTTTGCCTGGGTTCTTAAGCCCTTACCTGAGGATGCTTTGAAGTCTTTGCAGGGTACCAATCTTTAACCACTGACATCAGCATGCCAGGTCCCCCGGGACCGGAGGTTGAGAGGGCCCCAGTGTCTCTCCCCAGGCTCATGAGAGACTCGCTGAGGTAGTTGATGGGTAAGGGTCCTTTTCTCTCCATTTCCCTAAACTGTTGCATATCTCCCACCCCATCTCTGTCCCCCACAGAAAGACAACGTGGAGATGATCAAGGCCCTCATTGTGTTCGGGGCAGAGGTGGACACCCCGAATGACTTTGGGGAGACTCCTGCATTAATAGCCTCCAAGATTAGCAAACGTACGTACTCTGCTCTTGGGGCTCAGAGTTGGGCAGGGTGAGAGCAACCAGGAGCACAGTGGGCCTCAGCGGAGCTTCCTCCCTCAGCAGGGCCCACCCAGGGCTACTGAGCCTGGGTCCCCTTCCAGCAGTGTTCAGGCTGCTGTGGGGTGGGGACTGGGTAGGTAGCGGCAGGATAGCCGTGGCGTCTGTGCGCACCGTGCATGCCTGGTGCACACGCGCTTGTGTGTGTGTGACCTGCACTATACAAGGCCCGGCATGCGCTGCACCCTTGCCCGCTGAGCCTGGCTTCAGAGCTGGAGACAGGTCTTCCTCACGAGGCTGGAGCCCCTCTGAGGGGTTTAGGGAGCTGTAAGGGTCACGATGAGTGTGTACTTGATTTGTGTGTGTGCACGTGTGCATATGTGCTCCTGGGCATATGCATGCGCTGCTGCTTCTTGTGATGTCTTCAGCTGTGCTGTCCATATTGGGTGGGTACGTGCCCTCCGGCTGGCTGGCTGGCTCGTCCCTTTTCCCACTCGGCATTTCTGAGAGCCATGGAGGTGGCAACCCTGCCTCCTTGGTTGGAGGGGAAGGACAGGAAGGATCCCCACAATGATGAGGCAGGGCAGCTTGGCCTCCTGATGTCCCCGGTCAGCCCCAGCACTGTCCAGGCCTCAGAGCTGCTTTGAATCTTACAGATGGGGTCAGCACACCACCCCCCAGGGCACCTGGTAGATGGGACGGGTGTCCACGTGGGGAAGGAGGGGCGCTCACTTGCATATTGACGCCCTCTCTATCCTCTGCCAAACCATGACAAGTTGTCACCAGGAAGACGCTCTTGACTCTGCTGAGAACCGTGGGGGCCGACCACCACCTCCCCCTGGTCCAGGGGGTCCCCTCGGAGCAGGGCTCCACCGCATCACCTCACCCCTTCTCCCTGGAAAGAACTCAGCCCCCGCCGATCAGCTTAAACAACCTAGGTAGGCACTGCCCTCCCACCTGCTCAGCTGGCCAGCTGTGCCCAGGCCTTGGATCTGAGCACCCCCCTGGGGAGAAACGGGCCCCAGGGAGGATGGGGCAAGGCTTACCAGCTAATGTAGGCAGCCAGCACCCCCATCCCAGAGGCCCAGGGGGCTCTGGCTGACGCCCCTCCCCCCCCCGTCCATCACCCCTGAGGACACGATGGCCCCAGGTTGTGCCCCCCACCCCTGCACCCATGCTACGGTCCTGTGGGAGCCCCTGGCGGGCAGTGAGGAGTGCTGTCCGGGGGGGCCCAGCTCCTGGCCCTCTGGCTTCAGGCGGTCACATTGTTTGAATCTGTCCTGCGTACGGACTGGTGCGCCCCCTGCTGGTCCCATCCATGACCTGCAGGCTTTTGAGCGAGGCCAGGGAATCCGGCCTTTGCCCCAGAGCGCCCTCGTGTCCTAGAGACAGTCCCAGGGGAGGCAGGGACCCTGCTCTGGGCCTTCTGTGGCATGGCCCACCCAAGGACCTCGGTTTTGGGGGAGTGGAGTCCCTAAACAGAGCAGCCAGGATCACTGAGTCAGGCTCGGAGCTCTGAAGAGACGGAACAGCAGCCGCCTCCCTCCCTGCCCATTAGGAACGCCCTCACCCCCATCTTTATCTCTCCGTTTCACAGGCAGGCAGTCACCCAAGCCAGGCTGGACAGTGGGCCTGGGCTGCGGCGGCAGATGGGTAAAGCCTGGGCGTAGAGAGGCCGCTGAGCCCAGCCACGCCCCGTGTTAGCCTTAGCTCTTGTCCGTCCCCTCTTCTCCGCTGCACACCCAGACACACGCACTGGCCCTGCCCCTTTCCTGGCTCTCCATCGCTGCTGCCCTGCAGGCCCGTCTCCTGCTTGCCCCACCTGCCTGCTCTGTAGCCACGCCCTGGTGAGGGTGGACCTGCCCCGCTGCCGCCTGCCCGGCCCCTCCAGCTTCCCTGCACAGCTGCCTGCCAGTTGTCGGGGTCCGAATCCCGTGGCACTGCGGGGCGGGGCGTCCGGGGCTGCGCTGCTTGTCAGGAGGGTGCGCAGGGGTGGGCTTGGCACCGAGGAAGACGAGGGAGTGGATGGAGGCTACTGAGGAAGTTTCCAGATCTGGGACCAGGACAAGGGCGGTCTGAAGGGTGGTTGGGATATCTCAGGGAGGTCTTCCTCAGCCCTTTTGGCTAAACGACCTTGGACTGGTCACGGAGCCTCTTTGGAGCCTGCTCTGGCTGTAAACTGGGAATGGTGATCCTTATGCCTGGTGGTGACTGTCAGCAGCGACTCTGACGCACGAAGAAACGCTTGGTGCATGTCAGGGGGTTCCTGCATCAGGGGGTCCCTAGGAGCTGGGTGGGGCGGGCTTCACAGAGTAGTAGGAAGTCTCTCCCTGGCAGGCTATGGCCTCCTCGGCTCAGCCCTATCTGGGGTGGGCACAGCTGTGGATTGGCTGTGGGGAACCAGGGGATGGGGGGTCAGGGACCTGCTGACCCCAGTGCACCCTGCCCTGTGCCTCGCAGAGCTGCAGGACCTCATGCACATCTCCCGGGCCCGGAAGCCGGCGTTCATCCTGAACTCCATGAGGGACGAGAAGCGGACGTAAGTGGAGGACGGGCAAGGACCCTGTGCGAGGCTTCCTGGTGCCCCCAGCAGGCTCTGGCGTTTCCCTCGTCCCTGTCACACCCCGTGAGGCAGTCTTCTAGTGCTGCCGTTCACAGCGGAGACTGCCTGTGTGGGCCTGCACCTGCTCGTTGGTTAGCTGGCAGATGGTGCAGGCTCTGGGGACCGGGTCCTGCAGCTGGGCCGCCATGGGGCTTAAGCAGGGCAGTCTCAGCGCTTCCTTCCCTGACCTCCTCAGGGTCTGAGGAGGGGGAGATCATCCAGACCCCTTCTGAGGAGTGAGACCCCAGCACCGCTCCCCTCTGTTCCTGCCCCTGCAGATTCCCTGCTTTCTCAGGCCGTGCACCCAGTGCACTGTGGGAGGCAGGCCTGGGTGAGGGCGCAGGGGGAAGCGGCCATGCTCTGCCTTTGAGGCGCAGGCCTGGTGCCCGCAGTGCATGCCGGCCGGCTGGCCAGCAAGACAAGTTACCAGGACAGGACTCTCCACGCTCCCTCCATGACACAGGTGTTTGATGGTTCTTTAGCTGTCACTTTCCAGCTCCTAGCAGCCTTCCCAGGGAGGACTGAGCCCGCTTTGCAGATGCAGAGCCTGAGTCTCCACCTCCAGAGGTCACAGTGGGGAGGCCATGCCCAGGTCTTCCAAATTGGCGCCCTTTCGCTGCTCTCCTGGGTGTGTACCTGCACCTCCACCAGCCCCCGTAGGGAAAGCACCCCTCTCTCATCAGACGCAGCCTCTGCTCCTGGGACCAGCAGCCAGGTCTCGTGGCTGTCACCCTTGCCTGAAGGTGTCAGCACCCCCAGGAACCCTCCCCATGGCATCTTACCATGCGAGCCCTGGCCGCGCGCCTGCCCTGCACCGCACCCCGCATACTCGGGCTCCACGGCAGGCTTGCGGCTGAGCTCTGCCTCCGCCGCTGCTCGGACGCTCGGGTGTGAGGCCAGGTGGCCAGGCCTCTCCTCAGTCCCATGCTGTCCTCACCACAGCCACGACCACCTGCTCTGCCTGGACGGAGGGGGCGTGAAAGGCCTGGTCATCATCCAGCTGCTCATCGCCATCGAGAAGGCCTCGGGCGTGGCCACCAAGGACCTCTTTGACTGGGTGGCAGGGACCAGCACCGGGGGCATCCTGGCCCTGGCCATCCTGCACAGTGAGCACAGCCTGCACCTGTCCTCGGAGGGGCCAGGGTGTTTGCACAGCTTCAGGACAAGTGGGCAGCGGGCTGGGGCGGGGTCCGAGTGCCCTCTCTGGGGGGCTGCGGCATTGGGACTCAGGTCCGAAAGGAGCAAGGGTGGGTGGGTGTGCCCTGCTCGAGCCGTTCCCCAGCCCCGGAAGGCAGATCTGGTGTAGTGTGGCCAAGGGCACACCCTGGGACCTCAGGATCCCCGCAAAGAGGAGAGCCACTCCGACGGTGGCTGTAGTGGGCGGTCTCTAGAATGAGGAGCCACAGGGTGCTCGGCTTCCTGGCCAGGCTGCTGGGTAGCCGGTGCCGTGACTCAGTGGCATCTCCTCTGAGGGGCTGTCGGAGCTTGTGATGCTCGGGGACGGCGTCCCAGGAGGCACGGTCCTCAGCCCCCACGCCCCTGACCGGCACCTCTGCCCTGGTGCCGGCCATGTTCCCCTTTCTGCAAAGCACCTTCCAAGTCTGGATCCCGGTGACCCAGGGCGCTGGAGGCACCAAGGGAGACCCCACCCAGGGCAGGGGCCATCGGGGCCTGTGTGCGAGGTCTGTGCGGGGTGCTGGAACGCACAGCTGGGGCCCTGCCTTGGAGCTCCAGCCAGGCGGGACATAGGGGCATCTCTGGGCCATGTGAGCAGGAGGCCGGGTCGTGCAGAGCGCTGCGGGAGAGAGCAGGGTCCTGTGCGGCTGGGAAGGGTACCTGTCAGTTGGAAAGCTGCAAGGGACTTGGCCATCCGCAGCAGATTATTAATTAATGTTGCAGTCCATTTTGATGATTCTCACTGTAACCCCGGGAGGTAGGCAGATGGGAACCTGAAGACCAGAGAGGGTCACGCAGTGAGCTGAGGCCGAGTTAGGTCTGCTGTCCAGCTGTCTGCCCAGCTTCCTCTCCTGGCCCCAGGGGCCCCATGTCCCCTCTCTGGTCTTCCACGAAAGAAAAGCAATCTCAGGACTGTCTGGCTCCGTAAAGCATAAGGTGGGGGCCAGGCAGAGTGGGCAGAGGTCCCAGCCTCTCCAGGAAGGGCTGTCACCGCCACCGCTGCCTTCTCCTCCTCCTCCTCCCCTCCCTCCTCCTCCTCCTCCTCCTCCTCTTCCTTTCCCTCCTCCTCCTCTCCCTCCTCCTTCTCTCCCTTCTCTTCTCCCTCTTCCTCCTCCTCTTCTTCCTCTTTCTCCTCCTCTCCCTACTCCTCCCCCTCTTCCTCCTCCTCCCCCTCTCCCTCCTCCTCTTCCTTCTCCTCGTCCTCTTCTGTTTGTTTTGTTTTGTTTGTTGAATCCAGGAGCATTCTATCTCTGACCTATACCCCTAGCCCTTTTTTCCCTGGGCTGAGGCTGCCCTGAAACCTCTTTCCTGTCTTTCCTCCCAAGTACTGGGATTACCACCACACCCGGTTTTCCTTCTTCGTGGGCCGGCTCCCTCATCCCAGCTCTTCAGACTCCCAGGAGCTGGGTCAGAGTGTGAGAAGTCGCCTCATTTCAGCTCCCCTCCGCTTGCACACCCCTGGCCCGGGAACTCACTGCCTCACGAGGCGGGTGGGCGCTTCTCCTGCCTGCCTGCCTCTTGACCCTGTCTGCCCCCCAGGCTCAGAGGACAGGGTGTCCCTTCGTTTTTGTGACACAGGGTGGGTCTAGTCTTCAAATGCCTTTATACTTTTAGGGCCCTTCTTTTAGGAAAATTATATAAATTATGAGTATAAAATTAGGTACAGAGATGCCGGACATGGTGGTGCACGCTTGTAATCCCAGCATTTGGGAGGCTGAGACCGGAGGATCCGGGTTCGAGGCCAGCCTCAGCTACCTAGTGAGGCAGTCCGCAACTTAGTGAGACCCTGTTTCAAAATTAAGAATAAAAAACAGGGCTGGGGGTATAGCTCAGAGGTAGAATGCCCCTGAGTTCAATCCCTAGTACTGCAAAAAAAAAAAAAAAAAAAAATTAGGTGCAGAGCTTGGGGCTGCAGGAGGGGCTTTCTGTCCTTACCGGAGGAAGTTAGCAGGGAAGGGCCTAGAGGTTTCGGTGTGGCCAGTGTGGCACTGTGAGGCCTGGCCGGCGGAGATTGAAAACAAAAGGACTTCAGGAAAGGTGGGAAAATGCCCCTGACCATCCCCCTGCCCCCAGCCCCATAAATTTACCCATCCTGACCCGCTGTGAAGCCCACCAATTGCAGAAATACACGACTGCTTTGCTCTGCCTCCAGCTCTGTAAGGAAGGGGGCTCCTGACTCTGGTGGACTCTCCCGGTCAGTTGCTTCCTCCCAGGTTTTATTCCAGAGTCAAATCTGTCCCTGCTGTCGAGCTGTGCTCGCCTGGACCCCATGTTTCCCGACAGCCAGCCCCGTGGCAAGTGCAGCCCCCCGCTCCCCTGGGTGCCCACAGCTGGCGCAGCGCAGGCCGTCCTCCTCCCGTGGGGTCCCCTGACTCCCCCTCCTCTTTCCGAGGCAAGTCCATGGCCTACATGCGCGGCGTGTACTTCCGCATGAAGGACGAGGTGTTCCGGGGCTCGCGGCCCTACGAGTCGGGGCCCCTGGAGGAGTTCCTGAAGCGAGAGTTCGGGGAGCACACCAAGATGACTGACGTCAAGAAACCCAAGTAAGCCCCCCACTGCCGGCTGCACCGTGCGTGCCCTGCGCTAGCTTTCAGGCGGCGGCAGCTCTTCCCATCCACACCTGATCTTCTGGGCCGTGTGGGGAGCAGAGGGGACCCTGCCAGGAGGGGCGTGGTCTCAGGCAGCACGCAGGCGCTGAGGGCAGAGGAGGGCCTGGCCCAGTGGCCTGGCTGTGCCATCACTGGCCAGGGTCCGCCCGGAGGGAGCCTGGGCTTCCCTTCTCCAGCTGACCAGAAGCGCCGTTCTTGCTGCCCAGCTCGAAGGAGCCCCCCGCCTTTTTCAGCATATGTGGTCACTTCCTCACACTCAAACAGCGCTGCTCCACGTTCAGACTGAGAGAGGGTAACCAGGTGGCTTCGGTTGGGCCCGTAGACTTGAGCTCCTCTAGGTCAGGCTAGAACTTAAAAGAGGAGACACATGTCCAAGAAGCATTTGCTGAGGGGGCCCAAAGCCCCAGAGGAC
This sequence comes from Graphiurus murinus, assembly GCA_004027655.1. Lineage (NCBI taxonomy): Eukaryota > Metazoa > Chordata > Mammalia > Rodentia > Gliridae > Graphiurus > Graphiurus murinus. Next base: position 8,773 of record PVLC010003357.1, on the reverse strand, counting down.
TAAGTGAAGGTCCTCACCTTCATCTGGGGCTGGGTGAAGGGGATGGCAGCCATCCCTCTGCGGGGTCAGCCTCAGAGCCCCTGGGACGGGGCAGAGGAGGCGCTCGGCAGGGACTCACCTGGGGACACCCTCTCCACTGGGCCGGGGCCTCAGTTTCCACCAATGCTAGTGCCTCATCGCGCCACGGCCACCTGGACTTCCCCTCGTTCCAGGCTGAGCAGGTGCTGTGCCCCAGCCGTCTCACACGCGTGAAGGCAGCGGCCACCTCCTTTCAGGTGCCTGACACCTGTGGGATGTTCTCGTCACCACGGGCTGGGGGCCTCTGCCGAGCACAGCTCTGCAGGCTGGGGTGGGGGAGCGATGCACCTGCTGACCTGCTGACCCTGGGTCCCCTGCCTGTTTCCCAGGGTGGCTTCTAGCGCGAGCCCTCTCAGCAGGGCCAGGAGCTCTGCACCCTCGCTTACATTTGGTTCAGGGGGACATCTTTACAAATCTTGGTGTCTTGGCAGGGTTTGAATTTTCATTTCCCTGATTCCTAATGAGGTAAAACATTTTTTTCATACATTTTAATAATGACCTTTTGGATTTTCTGGTGTCAAGTTTTGGTTCAAGTGTTTTGCCACTTTGGGCACTATTGGGTTGTGTGGATTCTCGTTGTGAAGAAGCTTAATGAACTCTCTAGATGCCTGCTTTGGGCAGTGCTGGGGACTCAACGCAGGGCCTCGCACAGGCTGGGCAGGTGCTTTACCTCTGAGCTACGCTCCCCAGCCCTCTATTTTTAAAACAAATCCTTTGATGGATATGGAATTGAAGTCTTGTCTCCTACTCAGTGGCTTGGCTTTTGGCCCTCTTTGTGGTGTTTTTTAGATGAATGGATGTTCTTAATATAGTTTTTTGTTTGTTTTGTTTTTGTTTTTGCGGTACTGGGGATGGAACCTAGGGGCATTCTGCCTCCGAGCTCCACCCCAGCCCTATTTTTTATTCTTTATTTTGAAACAGGGTCTCACTAAGTTGCAGGGGGCCTCACTAAGTAGCTGAGGCTGGCCTCTGGTACTGGGATTATAAGTGTGCACCACCATGCCTGGCTTAATATAGTGTGTGTGTATGTATGTATATATTTTTTTCTTTTTTTGTGTGTGTGTGTTGTATTGGGAATTGAACTCAGAGACATTCTACCTCCGAGCTATACCCCCAGCCCTATTTTTTATTCTTTATTTGGAAACAGGGTCTCACTAAAGTTGCAGAATGCCTCACTGGGTAGCTGAGGCTGGCCACGAACCTGGATCCTCCTGTCTCAGCCTCCCAAGTACTGGGATTACAAGCGTGCACCACCACGCCCGGCTTCTGGCTTGGATTTAAAATTTGGTATTCATTTAAACTTACCTGGTATACTGGTAAGCCACACCTTGGGGGAAGCCATGATTCAGTGTTTGCCAGTCCCCATGGCAGAAGTACTCCCTCAATCTACTGACAGTTTAACAACCAGCTCGTGAGATTTGGCAATAGGTTCTTTCAAGCCAGAATGGAGAACTCCAGCATCTGTCGTGTGCATGTGCATGTGCATAGGTATGTGTGCACATGTACATGTGTGTATACATGTGTGTATGCGTGCATATGTACGTATGCATACATACGTGTGTATACATACGTTTGTGCATGTGCATGTATATATACGTATGTGTGTACGTTTGTGTGTGCATATGTATTGTGTATATACGTGTGTGTATATATGTATGTATGTGTACGTGTACACGTGTGTATACTTGTGCATAGGTACGTGTGTGTGTGCCACTTCCTTGCTCTTCCATCTTGCCTTCTGCCTAAGGTACAGAACCATTTGAATCTAAGTTTATTTCATGTTATCATTTAAAAACAGTTTTATTTCACATTTATTCTTGCTGGTTATAGAATTGTAGCCTGGCACTTTTCTCTAGAGCATGGAAGATACCATTCTATCATCTTTAACTTCTGTTATTGCACACAAAACCAATTTGAATCCATCACTCCTTGGGAGGTAATTGGTCTTTTTTCTCGGATGCTTTTATTTGTTTGCTGTTTGCTTGTTTGAGGTGCTCTATATGTGCTCTATACTAGTAGATACAGATTTCTTCTAATTTATTCTGCATAGGACTTGTTCATCTTTTTGAGTGTTTGAGTTATTGTCTTTAATTTTGAAAACTCAAGTCATCTTTTTCTTTTTTTGTGAGGGGTAATGGGAGGCATTCTACCTCCGAGCTACACCCCCAGCCCTTTTTTACTTTTTGTTTTGAAACAGGGTCTTACTAGGTTGCTAAGAGTCTTGCCGTGTTGTTGAGGTTGGTCTCAAACCTCCAATCCTTCTGTCTCAGCCTCTCAGGTACTGAGATTATAGGCTTATGCTATTCTCTCTCTCTCTCTCTCTCTCTTTTTTTTTTTTTTTGGTGGTGCCCAGGCTTGAACCCAGGGGCATTCTATCTCTGAGCCATACCCCCAGCCTTATTTTATTTTTAATTTTGAAACAGGATCTCACTAGTTTGCTGAGAGTCTTGCTAAGTTGTTGAGGCTGTCCTTGAACCTGCAATCTTCCTGTCTCAGCCTCCCAGGTACTGAGATTATAGGTGTGTGCCACCACGCCCGCTCATGTTATCTCTTTAATGCTCATCTATGCCTGCTTTTTTCTCTTCATTCCTGTAATCTCAAACATGTCAGACCTTTTCTATCTCCCATATCCTTTAATATCTCTTATATCTTCTATCATTTTATCTCTATTGCACTCTGGATAATTTCTTCTTGCCTATTTTCCAATTCACTAATTCTCTCTTTAACTCTGTTTTTTTTTTTTTTTTTTCCTTTAACCCTTCCATTGAGTTTTTTGTTTGTTTGGTACTGGGAATTAAACCCAGGGGCATTCTACTTCTGAGCTACAACCCCAGTCCTATTTCATTTTATTTCATCTTACTTTATTTTTTTGCAGTACTGGGAATTGAACCCAGGGGCATTCTACCTCCGAGATACACCCCCCAGCCCTATTTTTAATTCTTTCTTTCTTTCTGTACTGGGGACTGAACCCAGGGGCATTCTACCGCTGAGCTACACCCTCAGCCCAATTTTTATTCTTTATTTTGACACAGGGTCTCACTAAGTTGTGGAAGGCCTCACTGAGTATCTGAGGCTGGCTTCGAACCTACTATCCTCCTGTCTCAGCCTCCCAAGTACTGGGATTATAACTGCACCACCATGCCTAGCTTTTATTTTTTATTTTGAAACAGCCTCACTAAGTTGCTGAGGCTGGCCTCAAATCAATGTTCCTCCTGTCCCAGCCCCCAAGTAATGGGATTACAGGTGTACACCATCACATCTGTCTCATAGATTTTTTTTTATGCTGTTGGGGTGTGTGTGTGTGTGTGTGTGTGTGTGTGTGAATATATTGTGTGGGGGCGGGTACTGGGGATTGATCTCAGGGACATTCTACCTCTGAGTTACACCCCCAGCCTTTTTTTTTTTAATTTTAAAACAGGGTCAGCTAGGCATGGTGGCTCATGCTTGTAATCCCAGTACTTAGGAGGCTGAGACATGAAGATCACAAGTTTGTAGCCAGCCTCAGCAACTTAGTGAGACCATCTACAACCCTGTTTCCAAATAAAAGAATAAAATAAGAGCCGGGTGTGGTGGTGCACACTTGTAATCCCAGCATTTGGGAGGCTGAGACTGGAGGATTTGAGGCCAGCCTCAGCTACCTAGTGAGGCCCTCTGCAACTTAGGGAGATCATGTTTCAAGAAATAAAGAATAAAAAATAGGACTGGGGGTATAGCTCGGAGGTAGAATGCCCCTGAGTTCAATCCCCAGCACCATAAAAAAAAAAAAAAAAAAAAAAAAAAAAAAAAAAAAAAAAAAAATAAGGCTAATAAGGCTGGAGATGTAACTCAGAGGTAGAATACCCCTGGTCTCCATGCCCAGTACCACACACACACAAAAACAAAAGCAAAACAAAACAAGGCTTAACAGGGTTTTGCTGGGTTGCTGAGAGTCTCAGAATCTGCCATCAACCTCAGATCAAAAAGCCAGGACATTTGTAAGGATCTTGCTGTATATTTGGTTTTGGGAGGACTGTGCCAGCAAGGGTTAAGGGCGTCTCTGTCTCGTGATAAGCAGGCATCATCCTAATAGGCTGTGGACTCACACGGGGAACATTGGAAAGGTATGAAAGGTCCCTGGGAGAAGTCTCCTCCCCCTCTCTTCCTAGAGCTGTAGCTGCCAAGCAGATCCCTTCCCCAAAGTCCCCTCCCTGCTACCAGGTGCCACCAGGAGTCCTTTCAAAAGCTGCCCTCTGACCGTCCAAATAGATATATATGTTGCTTTGTTCTTAAGTAAATGGTGACAAACCCTGCAGTGTCCGGGACCTCGCTTTTCTGTGTGAGCTCACATCTTGGCGTTCATGCCCTCTTGGTACCTAAAGCGCTTCCTGGTCCTGCAGTGACACAGAGCCCTGGGTAGGCAAGCGGCAGTTTGCTTCCATGACACACTGCCATCAGGGGACGCATGGCCTGTCTCCCTCATGCGTGGTGCGGCAGATTCTTGGGAGGAACTAGAAGTGGGGGTTCCTGGGTACGAGGCTGAAGCCCTCAGCAGTCTGGGAGAAGATCACCACTTTGCCTCAGCCAGGGTCCACTGTCTGACGCCCCCAGCACTGCAGGAGGCGGCCCGCTTGGGGAGGGTGGGTTAGGGGGAGCAGCTCACCTGTGCGGAGCTCTGGGGCTCCCAGGGCCTGGGGGAGTGGGGGTTCTGCTACCCAGGACCCGGGGTGTAAATGTGGGGCCCGGAGAAAAGTGGGTGGCCGGCCGGGTGGGTGAGCGCCCTCCTCCCGGGTTTCTCTCCAGGGTGATGCTGACAGGGACGCTGTCGGACCGGCAGCCGGCTGAACTCCACCTCTTCCGGAACTACGAGGCTCCCGAGGCCGTCAGGGAGCCCCGTTTCAACCAGAATATTAACCTAAAGCCTCCAACTCACCCCTCAGGTTAATACCATGTTCTTTGCATCTGTGGGAAGTGACTGGCCCGGGAGGCTGCAGGGTGTGGGTGGGAGGTACACAGCCCCCCACTGCCCTGGTCTTGACTGCTGAGGACAGGCGCTGCTGGGGAGCTTTTGGGCCCTGGACGGGCTAGGGGAGGCCCAGGGGTCCTCGGTGGCACCCTGCCTTCCACCAGGACAGCAGGGCCCAGTAGCCAGGCCTATAAGGAGGAGCAGGACCCACAGCCTGCCCCGCTTTCTGCATCCCCCATAAACACTCGCACCCAGGGACCTGAAGTGCAGGGGTCTTAACGCCTGCCCTTGTGTCAGGGGGTCACCTTCCTCCCCTCCCTGCAGACCAGCTAGTGTGGCGGGCGGCCCGAAGCAGTGGGGCAGCCCCCACCTACTTCCGGCCCAATGGGCGCTTCCTGGATGGCGGGCTGCTGGCCAACAACCCCACGCTGGACGCCATGACTGAGATCCACGAGTACAACCAGGACATGATCCGCAAGGTGAGCCGCCTCGGGCCCGACGGAGACCGGCCCAGGAGAGCAGAGGCTTGTATGCCTGCGCTCAGGTGTCTGCAGCAGGTTTTTGGCATGCTTGAGCCTGCCTGATTGGCACTGTCTGCCTGGAGCCCTGTGCTCAGGGGGATTCTGAGGCCCACTCAGCGCTAAGGGGAGATGACTGGAATGGGGTAGCAGCTGCGCTTGGTGGGGCGGGCGGTGTGTGCACTGCGTGCCCTGCACTCTGCCCAGCCTGGGGCACATGCTTGCCCTTGAGCTCCTGTCGTGTGCAGGAACAGCCCATAACAGGGACACTCCCCTCCTAGTGTCTGGTGTGGGGCTCATTAGGAGGACGGCCTTTGCTCAGAGACCTGGGGGCTTGGCGGAGGCTGCACCAAGAGGACCTATCCTGAGACCTTTGGGGACTGGCGTGCAGTCATCGACCAGGACAAGCAGTGGCCCTCACCCTGGGAGCTGGTGCAGGGTGGGTGAGGCTGGCATGCCAGGTGGCTGAGCTCCGCCATGCCTCTCTCCGGCTACGCTGCAGCCGCTCAGCCACTTATGGCTGCCCGCCGGGATTGTCAGGAGGGTCATGCATTACCTCCCAAGTGTGTGTTTTTGTTTTGTTGTTGTTTTGCTGTACTGGGGATTGAACCCAGGGGCATTCTACCTCCGAGCTATACCCCGTCCTGTTTTTTATTCTTTATTTTGAAACAGGGTCTCACTAAATTGCAGAGGGCCTCGCTAAGTAGCTAAGGCTGGCCACGAACCCGGATCCTCTGGTTTCAGCCTCCCAAGTACTGGGATTACAAGCGTGCGCCACCACGCCTGGCTATTCCAAGTGTTTTAAGACAGCCCCTGACCAGGCCGGCCAGAGACGCTGCTCGCTGGCTGTGGTTATGGGGAAGTCCCAGCGCAGCCCGTGGGAGCACAGTGGGGCTCTGGGCTGTCAGAGGGGAGCACCCTGCCCTAGGGGCACACCGGGCAGAGTGGCTTCCCGAAGAGACACTTCAGGCTGGAGAGCCCTCAGGCGTGTGCAGTGGAAAGAGCCTGCACCCAGAGCGCCAGGGACTCACCCAGGGTCGCCCAGCAAATTGGCAGCAGAGCTTGTGGAACAAACTCGAGGTGGCAGCCAGGGCCCTGGCTTCAAGCCGCAGCCCCTGCATCCCATGTGGCCCCAGGCAGGTGTTTCCTGCCCGAGCCTCATAGAGGTCCCTCATCTGTGAAGTGGGGTAGCCTTGCCCTCTCCAGACTGGGGGAGGATTAATGAGGTAATGGTGCAAATGCCCGTTAAGTAACAGAGGAGCGCTCCCTCCCTCCCTCTCCCTGGCAATGGCCTTGAGTCATGCGGGCAGCTCCTGGGCTGGCACAGCCCCTGTGGCTGGTGGGTTGGAGGCCGCACAGCTTGGCACCAGGTGCCCTCCCAGTGGAGGTCCAGCCTGACCTCTGCCTGCAAGGGCCAGGATTAGAAGCTCAGGTGCCCGCCTGGGATGCTCTGCTTTCCTCTGGGTGCCCCACCAAGACCCCCATCCTGCTCCCTACAGGGTCAGAGCAACAAGGTGAAGAAGCTCTCCATCGTTGTCTCTCTGGGGACAGGGCGGTCCCCGCAGGTGCCTGTGACCTGTGTGGACGTCTTCCGCCCCAGCAACCCCTGGGAACTGGCCAAGACTGTATTTGGGGCCAAGGAACTGGGCAAGATGGTGGTGGACTGTGTGAGTCTGGGCCCTCCCCCGGGGCCCCCAGCCCACCCTCCCCAGGTCTCGCCAGGGTGGGGAAGGAGTTCCCCATTCAGTCCGTCTCAGGGCCAGGTGGGGCCCGCAGTGACCACCTGCAGTGGGGGGCTCGAGGGTCCTTTAGCTCTGGGTTCCTTTCTTCCAAGAGCTCTGCATGCAAGCCCAGGAAATTATACATGGACAAAAGCTTCCATGGGAGGGGATGGAGGGGATGTCCACTCAGCTGCTGCCCCCACCGCCACTTGGCCACCATGAACAGCCCCCACCGAGCCATGTGTGAAACCGCAGACCCCTTTCCCTCCGACTGCACAGAGACCCAGCAGGGCTTCCCAAAGTCACCCTGCTAATGGCGACTAGAACCTGGGAGTGTTTGGGGCCCTGAAAGGACTCCAGAGGGCAGTCCCAGGTGCGTGGGCTGGGCTCACAGAAGCTGTTTCTCCCCAGTGCACAGATCCAGATGGACGGGCCGTGGACCGGGCACGGGCCTGGTGTGAGATGGTGGACATCCAGTACTTCAGGTGAGGCGCAGCCTGGGCCCCGCCCTGACCCTTCCCCAGGGCCGCTGTGGTCCCCAAGCTCCCCGCAGCCCTGGCTCTGGTCCCCACCCAGACCGAGCGTCCTGGCGACCCCTCCCCCTCGGTCCTGCCAGGTTGAACCCCCAGCTGGGGTCGGATATCATGCTGGACGAGGTCAGCGACGCCGTGCTGGTCAACGCGCTCTGGGAGACGGAGGTCTACATCTACGAGCACCGGGAGCAGTTCCAGAAGCTGGTCCAGCTGCTGCTCTCGCCCTGAGCCCCAGGCCCTGCTGGCCAGGCCGGGCAAGGCCACCACCGAGGCGGGCAGAGCCGGGCCACGCGGTGCCACGCTGTCCACGGACTGGAACTGGAGCGTGCGGCTTCCTGCCTGAGGCCGGTTCTGAAGGCCTTTCTCCCCACCCCCCTTCTGCAGCCTTTGTCACCCCCGACTGACAAAGCCCCGGTCCCCCCGGGCCCCTTCCCTGACTGTGAAGGACAACTGACCACTGAAGGCCCCGGGCCTGTCAGCTAACACTAACGGTGCCCCGTGTGCCTGCACGGGCGCTCTGGGTCCCTGGCATTTGCAGCTGGGGCGAGGGAAACCCAGGCTCGGGAGCGGATGCCCAGTGTGACTTTGCCCCTGAGCACAGCTGGCCACCCCACCCCAGGGCTGCCCCACCCCGAGTGCCATCCAGCTCTCAAAGGTCGCCCTGGGAGCTCACCTGCCTTCCTCCTGGAGATGACCGGAGGGCAGAGAGGGGCTCAGGGCCACCCCAAACTGTGAAATAAATTATTTGGACTCAAGTTCGCCTGTGCTGTGTCCTGTGGCATGAGCGCCCCGCCCCCACCCCAGCTCTCAGCCTCCGCTCCTCGTCCTCTGCCAGTGCCTCCTGGACAGGGAGACCTCCTCTATCCTCAAGCCAGAGAGTTGGGTATCCAGAGGCAGCTGCCAGGCTCAGGAGGGGCCTGGACCCTCACTGGTGTGTGTGTGTGTGTGTGTGTGTGTGTGTGTGTGTGTGTGTGTGTGTGT
>PVLC010003356.1:47829-98815 GCA_004027655.1 Graphiurus murinus | reverse complement strand
TGTTTTCTCTTTTTCTTGTTCACTTTGTGTCTCCAGCACCAAGGACAGTGACTTCATCCATTGGCTAGCTACTTAATAAATATCTGAAGGAAAGAAAAGTTGAAGGAAGGGCAAAGCTCAGACACACAAAGGCATGGTGGTATTTACAAAGTACATATACGAACTTACAAATTTAATATCTCAATAGATAATCTTATTATAATCAAACTCAACTGAAAATGACTTTAAAGGTCAGTAGTATAATTGTTCTCAAGCATGAGAGAATTACTCTTGCAGGGCACATTTGGAAAGAAGTACTGACATTTTGGAATGGCACAGTAAACAGTGGTACTACTAGCACTTAATGCCTCAGGAGTTAAGACTAAATGTGTTGTGAGGCATGGACAGTCCTGCACACCAAAGACTTGTTCTTTCAAAAGTCCAACTGCACTCTCCTTGCAAAATATTTGAAACAATTCTATCCCATCTTTACACTCAAATCCTATCTTTTGTAAAACCATCAAGTGGTCTTCTAGATTCTATATTTAGGACTAAACACTCCTGCTGATAGAGGACATGCTAATTTCAAGTTTATAATGTCCTTTGAGAGCTTTGGTTATTAAGAGTGAGCTTCAATTGCAGAGTAGAAAGCACAGAGCCAGACAGACATGCTTTGCATGAACCCCGATATTTTCCCTGCTCACTTATGTTACCTTTAAATCCTTATTCATGTGGCTTCTTAATTCTTCATTAATTCTCTTCTATGTGATGCCTCATCAAGTCACTCAAAACATTGTTATATATTTCTATAGAAATCTTCTTTATTCCCAACTAGGCAATATACTCTGACAATTTTTCAAGATTTTATTTGGCTCTCATCATTATACTTTTTTCTTCTTAATGCTTGCTAATTTACCCAAATCCTATCTAAAGTGTAGTGCCCTGAATAAAACCAAATATTATAGGCAAATCTGGAATTACACAGAAAAGAGTCAAACCCTCACATGAATAATTCTAGTTATTTGACTTCTTTTAATGCATCTGGTATTTGTAACATTTTTACAGCCCTCCTTTATTCTTTAGTCATGATTAACTCAGTATAGACAAAAATCCCTGAGTTTCTTTTCTTTCCCCCACTGTCCTATCATTAAGCTGTATTCACATAGTCATATGCCTGTAGACTTCAACTTTTGGACCCGACTAGGTTATAAATTGTGAAAAAATTTAAGCTTATTTCTTGAAATTCAAAGAATGTTTGTTTTTAATCTTTTTTACCCTTTCAAATTATTGTAATATTCCCACTATAATAAAAAAATCATTCACTAATTTTTCCTGGAGTTCACTTGGTATCATAAGAATGAAAATAGTCCAGACATAGAAGAGAAGCATATTGCAGGAAGTCTACTGCTGTCTTAGAAGTTAATCTCTGATCTTGTGCTTCAGTACTTCTATACCAATAAATGTTGGACGTTTAAATGGAGATTCTTTTTTAACTAAAAATTCAGGAACTAAACTAAAATCAAGGAATTTGGCTGCCTCTGGGTCATCTGGATAAACCAGTGGCTAAAAGTACAGGCACTGAAATTACAGTGATAAATTTTCATCAAATTCTATTTACCACCATTCACTAGTCTAGTAATCTTGGGTACTTAGTGACCATCACTGAATTTCAGTTTTTTCTTCAACAAAATACAAATAATTATACCCGCCACATATGGCTATTGTAAGGATTTGCTATGACCTTGGAGGTTAAGTTTATAACATAATGACTATCACTTAAATGTTATTGCTCTTTATTATTGATCTTAAATCATAGATCCCATTTGCTCTCCTTCATTCTTACCTTCTTGCTTTTGTCATACAATTACACATTACATTTTAAAAGCTATTTCACTACATTTTAATCAAAATGAGATGAAAGATTTTTAAACATTTTTCTAATTTGATGGTAGAATAAATGCTAGATTACAGGAAGAACATAATTAGGAATATTTGGCAAAGATTTGATAGAATCAAGAAAGACAACTGAATAGACATTTTATTGGAACAAAGATGAACTTTGCCTACTTCTCAATTTAGATCATATTCTCTTCCTTCTTCATTTGGGCAAGAACGAGATGCTTAGTGCACTAATGGTCTTAGTGATTGGAAAACTAAATGGGTATAAATTTTGTGGAGAAAATGTGATTTCAGGAACCTATATGTTAATTTTTAAAGTCTTGGCAAAGGACTTTGTTATGGTAACTGTACTAGGCAGAATATTTCCAACAGGAATGTGTCAAGCAATGTTCCTAACCAATCTCCTTCCTATGACCATGGGACAATAGGATGTTTTGTGAAAGTTATTCCTTTGAAATTCCATCAAAAGCTTTGGAGATTCAGGACCTAAGCAGCAAATAAAATGGACCAAGTAGCTCTACTTATATAAAATGACTCTTTATAAATGATTCCAGGAAAATTTAAATTCTCAATTATTTTTTCATTTGCAAATTGGAACAACCATCCTGAGTTACTCTATAATCTCTTGTTATTAGCTGTACCATGAAGGACCATATTAAAACAAGGTCCTTTATGTACTGGTCTAAGCCCTATTGAATGGAGTTTTCTTAAAGTTTAATCCTGAAGATATATCTACCATCTGTCTATATGCCTATCTCTATCTTGATCTCCCTCTTATTAGTGGAAATATAAACACAAATATACTTAATTCCTTGGATGACTTTTGTCAGTATCATCTTTTTCTTACAGGGACTCTGAGATTACAAATAAAGAAAATGATGGAAAATCACTATTAGAATAAATGAACTAAAGATTCTGATTATTTTTATTTGAAAAACAGTAGGGATAATTGTGGTCTTTCAATTGGCATCTTTTGAATGATGAAGCATTCATTATTGGAAGGATAAATAATCTTCATGAATGAAGAAAATGGCCCCTGAGTGTTAATATTGTACTTTTTGTTTCTGGCTTTTGTGTGATGAGCCATTTGTAATTTTTTTAAAGCTACCTGTTAGGACAAATGTAATAATGTATTGAACCCCTAGGCAGAAAAGCACCATATAATTACATCTTTAAAATATTATTACTACAGTTCTGTCCTAAAATTTTTGTTACTTTAGAGGGAAATCTTTTTGCAATTGAATCCCTGAGCTATTCTGCTTCTTCCCCTTCTGTCCAGAGTGTCTTAAATGAGCTGAAATGATCTCTTAGTAAAGAAGTGAGACTTGGGAAGCAGCTGGATTGGGGGCGCTTGACCTTTATGAATTTGGTATTCAGAAATTGCCAGTAAGGATCCTAAAGGAAGGGGGAGTAAGCTGGCTGAAAACTCTGTCTCTTAAAGCTTTAGATACCCTTGTTTGCTGAATTTGCTCCAATTAATATGATTAAATTCTGGGATGTGCAATGAAGATAATTTCTTTCTGAAATGGATATATTTAGGATTAGGAGTCAGATGACAGTTATGGTTTTCAGGAGATAAGGTTGCTTATTTCTGGAATAATTGTTCATCATTTCAATAAATATTAACTGAATGTATTCTGTACTAATTACTGGCAACACAATGGCAAAGTAAAACCTGAGGGTTGTGGTGTGGTATCAAGATCGAATCTATCATAATCGTTTCAAATGCCATGGAGGTGAAGTAGAGCATTATGAGAGAAAAATGCAGGTATCCTGACCTTAGAGGAGGTATGGTGGTGTTTGAGAAGGCTTTCTTCAGTGTTGTTGGATACAGCTCAGTAGTAGAACATTTGCCTGGCATACATGAGGAACTGGTTTCAAGGAACTGGTTTCAATTCCCAGAGCAGGAAAAAAATGTAGGACTTTTTTGAAATGTAAACATATGGCTGAGTCAGTATTGCCATTTTTTAGCATAAGGCATTTTACTATCTAGTCATGTTTTTCTTTGTTCCCCAGATATCATCTTAAAAAAGGTTAAATAACAAGTTCTTAATTACAATGCAAGGACAAAAAGAGCCATGTTCCACTGAAACTCTCCAGTCCCCTCTCTAGCATGCTGCAGAATTAAATATGTTGTGATTTGGCATTATTAAATATTAGTATACTTGGTTCAATGGCAAACAATTAATCTTTACTTATAAAGAATGTCCTTGGGATTAGGAAGACTGAGACCTATCTTCTTCTCCCTGTCCTCATGTAAATGCTACATAAACCAATTTTGTTATAATTTTCATCTACTGGCTAATGATGAAGAAGCCAATAAAACAGTTTTATAACAATTATGTGTAACTCTTCCCACAAAAATTAAATAAAACAGATGGTCTTGGCCTTTATATAGGCAGTTTTAGAGTGTAGGAAAATGCCATGTTTCTAGAGACAGAGGCCCTTCAATGCCTGCGAATGCCTCTAAACTAGACTGTGTTCCCCCTTGTCCTTGGGCGGTAAGTTTCCATTGCCACTGGACTGGATTACATCCATTCTGCAAATAATGATGTCCATTTCCATTTCTGTCATTTAAGTATCTTTCATGAGTTCTCATTTCTATTTTTTAGACATTGGGCACATGAGTGATGCTATATAAAGTCAAATTCATTTTTTTATAATCTCTGATGGCTTCTTCATCCTGTTGCTACTATTCTGGGATTTTGTAGCCATAACACAAAGAACAGCAATCAACAGCAGAATGCAAGATGAGATTAGAATTGCTGAGCCTGATGATCCAATCAAACACTGCCGCTTCAGTCCAACACATGCTTCGCCTAAGACTATCCATTTGCAGAAATTACAAATAACCTTATAATGCCTGAGTATAATCAGTATAACTTAACTCTTCTTCCTTTTCAACCCAGAGTTAAGTCAGAATCCCAAAAACGGTAAGTATTTTTTGGGTTGAAACAGATCACTGTGCACAAACTTAGAATGGCAGAACCTCTAAAGTTTTTATGGAGGAAAATTAAAAAAAATCTAAGTAACAATTCTATTACTTGGGACTGTTGTGTGTTCACGTTTGATTTATAAATAATGCCCGTATTACAACTAAAAATGATAATGAATTAAAAATATCTAGCCATGGTTAATAACTTTCTAGCAAATGTTCTTAAACCCTAAAGATGTAGTAGTAGTTGTAGTAGTAGTAGTAGTAATAGTATTTTTTAGTAGGACACTGAGCTCTAAAGCTATACAAATGTTTAACTTGCCTGTAAATTCTATATACTTTCCCCAATAATAAACCAAAATTGTGATTTGAACAAAGTCATGAAGCAAGTAGCAGCAGGTCAGAGACTATAATTCAACACTCTTCATTTGTACAGTATGATCAGCATAATCAGCTTCCCTGCCTTCCTGAATTAGATAAGGTTATATCTTTTGCTGTACAAATGCTGTAGTCATAGACACTTTGATGACCTTCCCAAGGTCAGAAGTAATCCTATTACAATGGGCTAGGAATATTAAGATAATCCTTTTAATCTCAATTTTTACTGTTATCCAGTCTAATTCTTTCTCCAGCTCATCCATTAATTTATTCAATGAATATTTATTAAGAGATAACATGTATCAAAAACTGTACTTGACCTTAGTCAGGATTTAGATTTATATTTAAAAGAATTATAAAGTCAAATTATCTTTATATATAGTTTTAAAATGCATATATGGGAAAAGGGAAAAATAAAACTCTGTTTAATAGTTTAGAAGTCATCCTTTTTGTGTGTGTGGTTCAAGAGTTGAAGGGTTTCAGGATTTCCTCTTTTACTTTGCCTTCTCTATCCATGAAATGGCTCTTTTTGGTCCTAAATTTTTCTATGCTGCAGCTGAGGGCTGTGATCAGAAACTGCTAATGGACTATGAAATTTTTGTGCATTTGCTCAAGATGAAATGGCATTATGACTTGTGACACCAAAGTGGATGGGAAAAGGGAACAAGAAGGCTGTGTTCCGGAAACACTATTAACTTTTTAAATTTACAAAAGATTTCCACCTGTCTTCCCAATCACTTCTCCTTATTAAAAAAAAAAAATAGTAACACAACCTATGATAGTATGGCTTTGCTTAATATTGGCTTTTATAGAGATTCTGAAAATTTTAATGTCAATAAGCAACCTGGCTGTGGACCTTGTCAGTAATTCTCAAAAAGTTAACCACTTCCACCCTGTGCTTTTGTGTTTGTGAGTTTGTTAGTGTGGGCATAATCCTATTACTACATCAATAACTGAATCAGACATTTGCTTTGTAATGTAAATGATATTTATGTGCATTTATTTACTAGAGTCAAGTGGGTTTTTTTTGTTTTTTTTTTTTGCGGTACTGGGGATTGAACTCAGGGGCATTCGACCTCCAAGCTATACCCCCAGCCCTATTTTTTATTCTTTTTATTTTGAAACCGAGTCTCACTAAGTTGCGGAGTGCCTCACTAGGTAGCTGAGGCTGGCCGCGAACCCGAATCCTCCGGTCTCAGCCTCCCGAATGCTGGGATTACAAGCGTGCGCCACCACGCCCGGCTAGAGTCAAGTGTTTTTGAGAATTATAATTTTGTTTGGTTCCTCTCTATTTCTAATCTCTATTACAATGCTGCTACATGAAAATAACCAAATAAATGATTGTGAATGGAAGAATGTGAGTTAAATGTATTTTAGCTTTCTTTAAAATTTTCCTTTGTGGTAAAAAACATGTAACAGTAATCTTGCTAGGTAATTTGTGATAGTATATTAATAGGTGCTGCTACAAATGATTTAGACCTTAGGACTACCTATGCTATACTTCCTATGCTAATATTATCAATACTGCCTATGATCAACTTTCTCTCTCCAAATAGATATTTGGGAAGAGTTTTATATTGTTTGACTTTGTTTTAAGATAATTTCAAAGCTGAAAATTATTACTCTGGATGAGAAATATTATAGATTTGAGAGCTCTTGACATAGATATTAGGATCTTCAAAGATGGTCCAATGGAGTTCTACTTTCTGCTGAATATGTGCCATAGATCTAAAGTCTGTTGATATTATAGGAAGGGTGTCAGATAAGAAAACTCGTAATAGTATCCTAATAGCTTATGCATCAGCTTTGTCTTGCACTGTCACAGTAGCATCTGCTGTGCTGTGTACACTATATATCTTGGAGTTTCCATTATCTGCCTGTGACTAAACCCCAATTTTGTTTTGTTTTTCTGTATCTCCAGTAATAGATTTCCAGTCTACACTTGTGTACACAATTCTCTGTTAACTGCTTCAGCTCCTCTGGTTCTAGGATCTTTCTTACACTATTACAAAAATCAGGTGTCTTTATTGAAATCTCGCTGAAACCATGTCTCCTGCTTGGATTTAAAATTCATATTTCTGTGTTCTGCTCATTAAGCATTGTTTCTGTGCTGCTCATCTGTGTAGTATGGTCAATCTAACACACACACACACACACACACACACACACACACACACACAGAGTATCACTTCCTTTTTTTATGACTTGACACCTTGACATCTTCCTAGTATCTATAGCTTCAGACCACTTCCTTCTAATGTCTGTTCTCTGGAGCCCAGACATTCCTTGCAAAATTAGTGTTGCTACTGACCACACTTAACTTAGCACAGGCTGATTCTGAATTGATTTTGGAAAGACAGCAGGTGTAGATGCTACCCTGTGGGTTTTCTGGACACTCAGCTCCTCAGCAGAATTGCTTTGCACACAACCTGCAGGCAAATGTCTGTACACTGAGGCTAGGAAGCACTCAAGCATTTGTTCTTTAATTATTTTTTTTCTTTTTTTTTAATGTGTTTTTACTGGTCCATTATAGTCTCACATCATAATGTAAATCATGTTGACAATGACATACATACAACACTTGGTGAGCACCCCACCTCCTCATTTCCCCCCTTCCCAATACAGAGTACTGAGATTGTTGTTAGTATATTCACGTATGTACACATAGTCAATAGTATTTCCATTAATGAATCTCAGTCTTCCGCCTCCTCTTCCCTTAGACCACCTTCCTGGCTTCCATTATTGGAAGTCCCCTTTGTATCCCAATTACTCCCTATTTTGCCCATATTAGAGAAAACATATGACCCTTCACTTTCTGTGATTGGCTAATCTCAATCCAGATCCTTCCATTTTCTTGCAAATGCATACTTTTGTTTTTCTTTATTACTGGGTAGAATTCCACTGTATGTATTTCTCATAATTTTGTAATCCACTCATCTGTTGATGGACACCTTGATTGGTTCCGTAATTTAACTATTGTGAATTGTGCTGCTATGAACATGGGTATGCATATATTACTGCAATTTTCTGGTTTCAAACTCTTTGGGAAGATACCCAGGAGTGGTATAGCTAGATCATATATATGGTGGATCCATTCCCAGTTTTTCTTTTATTTTTTAAATGTGCTTTTATTGGTGCATTATAGTCTCACATCATAATGTAAATCATGTTGACAATGACATACATACACACAGCACTTGGTGCCCCCTCCTACCTCCCCATTTCCCCCTTTCCCAATACAAAGAACTGAGATTGACTCCAGATAATGGAGGAGACGCCTCAGTGGAGCCAGGGAGGTGGTATAAGGGAAAGGGAGGAGGAATACTGAGGTTCATTAATGGAAATACTACTATTGACTATGTGTACATATGTGAATATATCAACATCAATCTAATTCTTCTTTTTTCTGATTGAAGTTGTGTGAAAAATGATACTTCATATTCCCCTGGAATTTAGAAATGCTAGATTCAGTGTCCAGCATAGTCTCTATCTTCGATCTCTGAAAAATAATTCATCCTCCCAAATTTCTTTGAGAAAATCATTTGGTATTTAGCTGTTTCCAATTATGATTCTATGCAGTCTGCCAAATTATTTCTTTCTCTTGATATTTGCATCTGGCAAGTATTCATAGTTGATTAATATATACCTTCACTTGGTTGCTGTGTAATCAAGTGTTTAGTTATACCTTATCCATTTTATCTATTTCATTTTTTTCACAAAAATCCTTGATTCTTATTCTTGCTCATCTCTTTAAATATTTCCTATTATCCTTTGTTTTCTTTGAAATGAGCATAGTTTCCTGCGATGAGTTTTTCAGAGTCATAGAGATTAGAAAGAAATTCTCTCTTCACCAATTTATTTCAACCGTTATTTACCCAGTTTCTTACTGGAAATCATATATGTTTTATTTTCTTGAAATCCATAAAGAGAACATATTAAAGTAATGAATCATATTTCCCACTGACGTTAATGTCACTCTCTGCAAGCTTGCGAAGCCATTTTGAACATATGCATAAATTCAGATGTCGTGATATAATAGTTTGGGGAATTAAGCAGTCTTTTTCATTCTGTTCTGTAAATAATAAGAGAAAGATAAAATGATTTTAATGAAAAAATACCCTCTGGTCCAAACCTTTTAAAAGAATAGTCAATTTTCCTATGTTATAAAATGTTCAATTGACTTCTTTTATAAAACATTAGTTTCTCATTGAAATTTACCATTCCAGTAAGAATGTACTTTTTGAAATATGCAATAATGAAAGTTGAGACATAGAATATATTCTGTTTTTTATAAGTCTAAAAACACCAAGCAGAGTGAAGTCTCATAGATATTTAACTTTTTTTCTTCAAATCCAGTAATAAGGTAAGAATTACTGAAAGTGGACTAGGTCATAAAAATGTCATTTTGAAGCCAAGGTTGATCTGTGCATCTTTTTTTCCAGCTGAGATGAAAATAAGTACTATTATCTACACTAAAACCTAGATTTTTTGTGCTCTTTTAAGAGAAAAGAGGGGGAAAATTATGTGAATAGTGTTTTATAAATAAAATGTGTTCAATTACAGGACAATTGTTTGTGTTATAATTATGTTAAAATTTATTTTATTTAAGAAAATTAGAGTTGACATTATATGGTAGCTTTGAAAAATGTCTTCATTGGCTGCATGTGGTTGTCCATGTCTGTATTCTCAGTACTTGGGAGGCTGAGAGAGGAGGATCAATCACATACTCCCGGACACCCTTAACAAGTAGTGAGACTCTCATCAACCTAGCAAGACCCTGTTTTAAAAAAAAAAAAAAGTAACAATAGGCCTGGGAGTGTATCTTAGAGGTAGAATGCCCCTGGGCTCAATCTCCAGCAACACACACACACACACACACACACACACACACACACACACATCTTATTTACTGATGTATGAAATCTAAAGTCTAGAAATTAATATTTTGGAACACCACAGGAAAAATGAGATCATCATAGATTCATATAAAAATGTTAGATGCTAAGGTTGGATGCAAAGGTGCATGCCTATAATCTCAGCTACTTTATAGGTTAGGGAAGGTAGGTTGCAATTTAGAGGCCATCCTGGGCAATCATAGCAAGATACTGACTCAAAAAAAAACCCAAAAAAACAAAAACCAAAAAAAAAAAAAACCTAAGAATGTTAGAATCTAAGCTTACAGTTGTTTTCAGTGTTCTTATTTCTCACATATAAAAGTTCAGCAAAATAAAGGTATTCCCAACAAAGCCTTTAAATTGAAAGCATTCTTGCAGATTTGCATTTGAATGGTTTTATTCCCTTTATACCCTCAAAAAGCATTACATTAAATATTAATGCAACATTTTGATCCTATTATTGTTCACTTTCACTTCTGCTAAGCATTAACTCCTCAGCCTATACAAAAAGATGTAGAGGAGAAATAGTGTTTAGGAATACAATATAGCCAATCTCAGGTTATCAGTTTAGCTCTAAAACAGTTTATTGTGTAATGTTGGCAACGCAAAAGACTGACACTATTCACATGAAGTTATCACCAGTATGCTTCTTTGCTTACTGTAGCATGCGTCTTTTCTATTATTCCTTTCAATAATACAATTTCAGGAATGGATAGCAATTATAATACAAAATAGAAAACATCAGTATAGTAGTACTTTTTGCTTCTATTTTCTGGTGAAGATAGATAGTGTAATAGAAATAAGCTTTCTAATCAAGATTCACCTTCTCTACAGAAAAAAGCATTAGTTACACAAATTATTTCATTTAAAAAGCCTTAACAAGAATAATTATGACAACTAGGAGTTTTAGAAATTAAATTTTTCACCTCCCAGCCACTTTCCCATACAGCATATCATTTGACCCTGATATTGGCCAAAAAATTAACGATGTGTTTCACCAGCCTACTGAAAACGAGCAGCTCCATTGAGGTCATCTTCTGTAATATAAAGAACTGTGTCAGATTATTTGGCTCTCATCTTTGTTTTTCACAACAGGTTTATTTTTCAATTAACCTCTATAAGCCTCAGTCTTACATCTGTTGTATAGCTCTGTTATAGAGTCAACATGCAGATACAAAGTGATAACATAACACTGCCTATTTCTCAGCCCAGCATGTGGTGGATTTTCATTTAATGGGACTGGAACACTAATCAATTAATTTTATTTTATTGTATATTTTGGTACTGGAGGTTAAATCTAGGGGCATTCTACTTGTGAGCTACACCCCCATCACTATTTTTATTTTGAAACAAGATCTCCCTAAATTGTTGAAGGACCACTCTAAGTTGCTGAGGCTGGCCTTGAGCCCATGATCCTTCTATCTCAGCCCTCAAGTACTGGTATTATAGGTGTGCACTGCCATGTTCAGCTAATCCATTCATTTTCTTTCCCCAAATTCTCTATTTGAGGTCACTAGCCATTAGGTAGTACAAGATCTGCTATTCTCCCTTCAGAAACAAAAGAGTGTTAACTGAGTGCTTAACATGTGACAACTGGTGATCTAGTCACTGCCATACCATAAAACACATAAAATTCAGCTTTAGTACTAAGATAAATTTTATTCTAGTGGATACTACACTCATACAAAAGGATAATTCATTTTATCAATTAAAGTATTGGAGTTGTTATTGAATGCTGTAAGAACAACAAAGGAATTTTCTTTATTTCATTTTTTGTTTGGGGGCATGGTTTTAGAGATTGAACTCAGGGATGCTCTATCTCCAAGCTATACCCCTAGCCCTTTTTATTTATTTATTTATTTTTTAATTTTAAAACAAGGTCTCACTAAATTACTGAAGCTGGCCTCAAACCTGTGATTCTCCTAAGGTCCCCAAGTACTAGGATTACATGCATGTGCCACCACACCCTACAAAGGAGAGAGTTTTAATTCACCTTGATAGTTAGGAATACCTCAATGTAGAGTACAACACCTAGCCTGGGTCATAAAGAAGTAATATAGGTTCTTTCAGGCAAATAAAGGTAAAAACATAAATTCCTATGCTTCAGGTCTAATGCACAACCTGAAAAGAAAAGAGGTACCCACTCTAATGAGTATGGTACTATAAATCTTTATTTGGGTTAGAAATCTGTTTAGTTAATTGTTATGTTTTGGATCTGGAATGTCCCCCCACATCTCATGTGTTAGGCAATACAGGAATTTCCAGAGGTGAAAAGATTGGATGATGAGGGCTCTGATCTCATCAGTGAATTAATTAACTTAGACAATTAATACTTTGACTGGCCTTGCTAGGAGATCCTGAAAATGATAGGAAGGTGGGGCGTGGCTGGAGAAAATAGGTCACTGAGGGCATGGCCTTGGGTATTACATCTGTCTGTCTCTCCCCCTCTCTCTCTCTCTCTGTCACTCCTTCCTGACAGCCATGAGATCAGCAGCTGTCCTCCACTACACACTGCTGCCATCATGTTTTGGTCATGGAGCCAGAAAGCCATGTATAGAGCTTCTGAATTCATTAGACAAAGTAAAACTTTTTACTCTAAGGTGTTCTTGTCAGGTATTTTAGTCACAGTGATTAAAAAAACAACAACAAAGAAAACAAAACCAAAAAACAAAGAAACTAACTACCACCCTAATACTGAAATTAAGAGAGATATTTCCACTTTCAGTATGGATTTAGACTTTTCGATATCTATGAACTATTATTTCATGCAACAATATGTGAATGCATCATTGATTCAATAATTGTAACCTGGAAGCCCTGAAATAATGCAGTGAACCTTTTACTTCAAACATGTTAGGTAAACTTCAAATTAAGTGAAGTCTTGGAGTGTACAAATCTGTTCAAGAATGCCTGTTTAAGCTCTCTTTACCCTCTCTTGCTTTTCACTCTTCTTCACATGCATGCAAATGCACAACTAGAATGTATCACTTAAGACTAAACATCCTAGCCAGGCGTGGGGGCGCACACTTGTAATCCCAGCATTTGGGAAGCTGAGACCAGAAGATCCAGGTTCATGGCCAGTCTCAGCTACTTAATGAGGCACTCCAGAACTTAGTGAGACCCTGTTTCAAAATAAAGAATAAAAAATAGGGCTGGAGGTATAGCTTGGAGGTAGAATGCCCCTAAGTTCAATTCCCAGAACTGCAAAAAAAAAGAAAAAAAAAGACTAAACATCCTTACAAAATGTACTGTTATTGGAGCCGAAGGAATGGATTGGTTGAGTTAGGTTCATTAGGATTTTTGATGCTCCTTTCAGGTACCAAATCAGAGTAATCTTATTTCTCCAGTTGCTGGGTGTGCCATTGGCAATAAATCCCATTCATGGATTGCCTCAGGTGCAGACAGCCCTCTTGCTCATGGTCATGCCCCTTCCCTGAGAGGTACATCTCCAATGACTGATATGTATAAGTATGATATAATGTTATAAAGGAGTTTATTTTGGGCAAACTTGGTATTACACCAAAGGGCCATTACTTTAGCTTCCTGTGTAGTTAGATAAGACTGCATACAAGGTCCTTAAAATTTATAAGCATTTCAGCATTATTCTACATAAAGTGGTGATTAGTATTTTATTTTATTTTTTTATTTTTTATTTTTTTAATTCTTTATTGTAGTAATTCGTGCAATATAGCATACATCTTTGTTAAGTACAAGTTGTTAACAACATATTTGCACACACTTCTCATAAGGCACATGATGTGATTGGTATTTTATATTCCACAAATTATGAAAGTAAAAATGTCTTCTATTCCACTTGCCATAACACACTCACAATGATACCCACATGCACTTAGATGTGCTATATAATGTTATCCTGGAAAAACTATGTGTTGTTAATGTAGTTTGTTAAAATATGCATCATTTTATTATTTTATATATTGCTATAATATGTTTGTGAAGGTATATGTCTTATTTTTTCAATGCCTTTTTATTAAAAGCAATGTATGCTATGACAAAGAAAATTAGAAAATAAAATAAAAGGAAGTAGAGAGAATATTATAATAAAATCATTTTTACATTGTTAATCATCTATAGTATAAAACTAATAAATACTATAATTTTTATATGATGCATTTTGAATTACTTTTATATGATGCATTTTGAATCAGCCTATGGGCCTTGTGACCAACACTTAATCATTAATTATATATGATATTTATGTGATATATAATATATGATATACATATAACTTTATCTATATGCTTAAACAAAAAACTAATTACACAAATACACAAGTATATATAGTGGGCCCTTCCCTTATCTGTGGGGGACTGCATTCTAAGGCTCTCAGTGGATGCTTGAAACTATAGTTGTACCAAATCCTATATATTCTTTAATATGTTTTTTCTTATATGCCTTACAACTTTGCCACATAGTACCAGAGTAAATCTGGCATTTTTTTTTTCATTACAGCTTTTGCATTTTGAGGTAATTATTAAGTAAAATAAAAGTTACTTAAACACAAAAATTGAGATACTGCAACAGCTGATCTGATAACT
The DNA here is from genome assembly GCA_004027655.1 of Graphiurus murinus. NCBI lineage: Eukaryota > Metazoa > Chordata > Mammalia > Rodentia > Gliridae > Graphiurus > Graphiurus murinus. The sequence goes on along the minus strand of PVLC010003356.1, from coordinate 84,170 downwards.
AAAGCAGCTACTAAGTGACTAATGGGAAGGTAGTATATACAGTGTAGATACACTGGACAAAGGATGGCTTATCTCCTGGGTGAAGTTTTAGATTTGTCTCTGTTGATGTCCCTTCAGTTTGTTATGATTAGTAATATAGCTTGGGTTATGTTATTCTCTAGAAAATTCTCAAATCAAATAGTTTAACAAGTTTGTGTCTTTTACATAAAACAAATTAGAAAATGATCTTACTGAAAAGAATGGGAACCCAATTCATATCCCAAGGTCAAACAAATTACACCAGAGCTCTAATTTTTATATCTGCAAATGAAGATTTTTATCCTTCTGTCAAAAATAGACAAGTCCAGCAATATATCGTTCCATGTTACTTTTTCTTCACACATTTCTGGAATTTATGACAAATGGTTAAGATTTTTAGGGGGCAAACAAAATATTGCATATTTTGATTAAGTTACAAAAGTTTTTGGTGTACTTTGAGATGTAGGAAATTTATGATAGTTCATTTGATCAATCAATAAATGTTTTTTTGAGTACCAACCTCCCAAGTTGGGGACACAGCAAGTACTCCCAAGTTGGGGACACAGCAAGAGAGTTATGTGAGAGAAAACTGTCTTACTGATTTTTATCTGTTCCTAGTATAAGCCCAAAAAGTTTATATTTCTGCTTATGTAGTTTTATTATATAATTTGTTACTGGGGGGGGGGGATGCTGGTAATCTCTATAATATTTAAAGTGATATATTTACTTCACTCTGACAGTGAAACCATTGAAGACATTGGTTACTTTTAAGTGATAAAGAACTGTCATGTCATTTTAGCTTTTAAAAACCAGACAGTCTTATTGGATTGAAGGTGATATGTGAGAAAGGCACCTCCTTCCTATGTTGTCACCATGACTGCATGACCCTAATCCTATGCTTCTCAATCAGGAGAAATATTTTGTACAAGAATCTATTTATTTAGTTTTCTACTATTGCTCCTTTCCTCCCTAGTTTAATTTTATTCCAACTCAACAGAAAAAAAAAATCTTGTGAAGATGCAAAGGGAAGCACATCATCTTTCATATTAAATCACTTGATAATAGCTAAAATAAGGGAAGGTGATAGTATCTGTCTAAATCCAGTAAAATATTTACAGAGTTAGAGAGAGGAAGATGAGTGACTAAATAAGTGAGCAGTTCAAATAATACTATGAGAATATATGAAGGTCTTACTGCCAATTTTACTAACTCCCGTGGGGATTGAGAGGGGGATATCAGGGTGGGGACATGGGGGGAAATACACAAAGAGCTGTGTGCATGTATATTTTTAACACATTAAACCTCATTCTGATGTATAATTGCAATGCACTAATACAATTATTTAAGATTTTTTGAAAATATAAAAAAAATCCTTTATAATACATTCTAAAAAAAATAAAAGATCATGCTCTTTAAATTCCCTATTCTAGTTGAATTTAGGTTTGGTGAAACACATGTCAGTTTACACGAATGAATAAATATAAGTAATACAAGGGGGAATATTACATTTAAATCATTATTTCATATTTTTATTAAAAAGTAGAACTAATTACATTAAAACAAATGAGCGCTAGACTATACTGGACATCACATTGTTGAATAATCCTTTAAAAAGACTGCTATTGAGTAACGTAAGCTTGGTTCAACTATTTTTGTTGAATGTTATTTTTAAAAACACAAAACAATCCACCTCTCATACATTTTCCAAATCACATATTTAAAAATATTCATATACACCAAGAGGGTATATGAATATAGAAGTTGATCATGGATAGTTTGAACAATGATTTGTATAAAATAGTGAGTTTATTTTCTTCAACAGCATTTTAAGAAGTTGAACCACCAATCACTTTTCTTTATGAAGAATTATCCTGAAATGACTTGTTGAATTCGAATCCCTAATGAAAGACTTAGTTGGTAAGCATATTAAAAAGTACTTTGTAAAGTGCATGATGTTCAAGTGGAACTAACTTTTAATAATTTTGGACAGGGCCACATTCATCTACCACTTGCTATTCTCTCTGTAATTGACCTTGCTGTCCATTTGACCTTAAATGAAAAGGGAAGCTACAACAGACAGGTCTATAACCTCTAAAGAACTAAAAAATGCTGATATAGCCAATCCACATATTTGCATTACACATACTAAACTAACAGACGACAGTATTTACAGGGCTTCACTAAATGCTTAAATCTATGTTGTGGACAAAAGGATTTTTAAGTTAATTCATTTTGTGGAGAGAATAATTTAACCAAGTTAGCATTTTGTTGACAGAATTATGATGAAATTCATTTTGTCTACATAATTGATTGGACAGCTAGCAGAATGCATTTCTCCCCAGCATGAAGAATGTGCAGAGGTTGTCAAATGGCATTTCCTCCCCATCTCAAATCATTCCACCAACAAAATAAACACAACACTCTTTCATTTACAGAATCAATACAGGTGCTAATTATTGGCCGATAGAATTCAAAGTCAAATTCTTTTCTGTTACATATTGATAAAAATATTCATGCCATTTACTAACATGATGCCAATCTCACAAAAGCATTGTTCTGAAAGAAGCTTATATCTAATCTATGTAACAAGATAGGTGTGTGGTTTTCTTTCTTCATATTCAATGCTACAAACATGAAATAAACATTTTGGCTAAAATTCTTAAATGAATGGCTGCAGTGGGAACATTCAGGAAACTATTGAGAGACAGAGCAGAAAGAGGGTCATGAATAGTACATGATAGAAAATATCGAAAGCTACAAAACAAATTATCAACACTAAATGTAAATTTACATCATTCTCCAGATGCACTTTTAATTGAATTAGATTATTGTATTATAATCCACTTAAGCCTAGAGGCTTGCACAATGAAGATGAGTGGTGTAGCAGAGTACTAATAATGGCTCTATGCCTCGCACTTCATGCTTTTCTGCATTTGCATAACACCTATTGCCAAAAAAGTCTGAATGCTGAAAATTGATTTCTGCAATATTGGTTAGACTAGCCTGTTCTTACGACACATACTTATTGGAGATGTTCTTTCAGATAGCCTTTATTTCAAGATTGAACTTCTTTATTCTGGATGTTGGAACATTTGGTGGGAAGACAATTCCAGGGCTGGCCAACTGGAAAGTGAATAAATGTACATCAAATATTAACAATCTGTGATTATTTAGATTGCAGGGCTTTTTCCTTCATGAATAAATATTTTTAGAATCATTTTTGTCAAGTGTCAATTGTGTGAATTAGCTCCAAGGGAAATGTTCAGCTTGTAAAATATTACTGGAATAGATGCCTTATTCACTATGGCCCACTTCAAAACTATCTAGATAATTTATATCATTAGATTGGTTAGCACTCATGGTAACAATCTTAAGATAAGATCACTCTTCCTTTACCTAATACTCTATGATTTGTTTGCAAAATTCTAACAATTACCATTTTGTTTTAAAGGTAGAGACCAATCCCAACACTCAAGGTGCAATAGAACAAATGTGGAGAGACTTAGGTGGTTGTGTTAAAAGTTGTTTTGGAATAAATAAGCAAATATTTCAGACAACTACAGATCAGTTGAAAGTGACCCATTGGGGTAGAATTAAATAATTGAATTTAAAACTAGGACCTATTAAAGAATGAATATATTCCAGTAGGAAGTTTAGAGAAACTACATAAATGAAAATGGAAAAACCACAGTGATTGGTGTAAAATTGATTTACAAATATTAGAACTGTGAGATAAATTATATTTTCACTTCCAAGTCCCTACTTGCCATTCATATTATATGAATTTAAAAATTGATTATTGCCCATCTCAAATAATTGGATTTAGAAAAAGGACATTAAAAAAAGTACATGATACACTTTCTGTATCCTTCTATTGATCACAATTATATTTGGGGATATAATACTAATAAATGCATTTAGAAAGCAATTTTAAGACCACGTGACAAATATACTTCAATATTCACACATATTTATTAAATACATGAATCTCTTAAATATTACTTAATAGCATCTATTTATACAACTTAATACAACTGAAGACATTTTAAAATGTATGTCCATCTTTAATCAAAACTCTCCAAAGGGTATGTAAAATAAAACATGTGCACATGAAGTTCTGGAGGCAAGAAAGTAAAACAAACGTGTTATGGCTTGGATATAATATATCTCCTGGAAGAGCTCCTGTAGTAGCAAAAATATTCAAAGGTGATATACTTAAATTATGAGCACTCCAATCTCATCACTGGATAAATCCATCAATGGATTAATGGGTGTTTTGGGTGGTGATATAGGCAGGTAGCATGTGGCTGGAGAAGGTAGGTCACTGGGGGTGTGAGTTTTAGGGTTATATATGTTCCTCATCCTTCCCCTTACTCTCTGCTTCTTGTTGCTGTTCCCTGAGTGTCACAGATGTGACCCAGCCTACGATGGAATAAAATCTCTGAAACTGCCACAACTGTGAGCAAATCAATCTTTCTTCCTCTAGGTTGTGCTCAAGAGGTATTTTGGGTCACAGTGATAAGAATTTTGATTGAAACAAAGGTAAAAATATAAAATGGAGTCAGATATGAGTGGATATTCACAACATAAAGATCTAGACACTTGTAACTGTACAATTGGCTTAAAATTTTAAGTAGCTCATCACATTTGATACAATTTTTTTTTTTTTTTTTTTTTGCGGTACTAGGGATTGAACTCAGGGGCGTTCTACCTCTGAGCTATATCCTCAGCCCTATTTTTTATTCTTTATTTTGAAACTGAGTCTCACTAAGTTGCAGAGTGCCTCACTAGGTAGCTGAGGCTGGCCAAGAACCTGGATCCTCGGGTCTCAGCCTCCCAAATGCTGGGATTACAAGGGTGCGCCACCATGCCAGGCTGTCTGATACAAATATTTTAACATCATTATTTTTTCAGCCTAATATCTTTTTTGTCATAACAATATATTGAGGGAAGTAGTAGTATTTCCATTTGCTGATGAATGATAAGAAATCCAAAACTGAGATGGTAAAAAATTATTCTACACTTTTGAGGAATAAATCAAACCTTTAAAGAAGTCAGTGCATGCCACTTGTATTTTGAGAAAAGTACAGTTCTTACTTTATTTCACCACGTAAGATTTCTTGCAAGAAATAAAACTTAAGCTCACTTTATATGACACACTCTTTAAAAGGCACAATCTGAGTAGCAGAAAGTAATTTTTTTTTTGTACTGAGGATTAAACCCAGGGCCATTCTACTTCTGATCCATACCCTGAGCCCTATTTTATTTTGAAGCAGGGCCTCACTAAGTTGCTGAGAGTCTCGCTAAGTTGCTGAGGCCGACTTCCAACCTGCAGTCCTACTGTCTCAGCCTTCCAAGTACTGGATTACTAGCATGTGCTACTTGGCTGAAGTAAATAAAATTTAGGTTAAATCTGGTGACCGGGCTTAGCTGATGCACGTCTTAGCTATCAGGCCAAAGATCTGAATCTTAGCTGAGAGAACAAAGTCTCAGGAAATTTTCCAAATGATGGAGAGGAGTCACCTGTACTCTGCCTTTAGGATTCCTTTTCAAAAAAGAGTTATAATGAAATCAATATACACACTGCTTCAGACGATTCAATTTCTTCTAGAAAAAGAGTTTATGGAAAGGCATACACCTCAATGTCATTATTTGTTGTATTTTTTTCAGTGAGTTATTTAGAAATTAAAATAGTCCTGCCAGGCATGAAATGTCTTTAAAATATTGGACATAGTTCAAATGAGGAAAGCCCTGGCTATTCACAGTAGTAAATAAAGAGTATCAGGCTTGCCAGAAGCAATACCTACTAGGAAGAGGGAAAAATCCTTTGGCCACTAAGGCACTCAACCCCTCTAGCAGGGCAGAGAATAAATCTCATAGCAATCATTCTAGGTCAGGTTCAATTTTGTGGTGTATGTCTGAGCAAGATCAGGTATTTACAACTAAAAATAACAGTAAGTTTCCAGGTAAAGTGGTGCCTTGGATGCGTGTGCCTACTATGTATCTTCTAGACACTCCTCTAAAGGGGGACAAAAAGGGTTTAATTTTCAGAAGCTTATAACCACAAAGGCTGGGGTCACAACACAAAAGGCTACAGAAACCATAGGTTTACTAGACCTGAACAAATTGAAATCCTAGACTTGTGGTGAAGAAATCCCAGAAGTAACATGTATTGCACTAAAATCTTCAATGGTTCACTAGTCAGCAGCCTGATGCATACAGTTTTATAAAGCTGTATGGTAAACCATCCCGAAACTTAGTAGTGTAAAGCAATAACCACTTTATTATGCTCACAAAGTCTGTGGGTTGGGAATTCAAAAAGCACAGAGCAAGTATTGTTGTTCTCTGTTTCATCATGTCTGGGACCAAGATGGGGATGTTTTGAATGGCTTGGGGCTGGAATAGTGAGGGCTGATGCTGTAGATGTCTGTGTCCCTATACAAAATTAGTATGCTGAAATATATTCCCCAGTGTGAAGGTATGTGGATGTGGGCCTTTAGGAAGATGGCTAAGTTATGAGGGTGGTACCTACATCAATAGGATTAGTGTTTTGATAAAAGAGGCTCCAAAGAGCTCCCTGAAATCCTCTGCCAAGCAAGGTACAAGAAGGTGGCCCTTAATAATTCAGGAAGCTGACCCTTACTGCTGACCCTTCCCAGACTGTAGAAATGTGAGAAACAAATTTATTGTTGATTATAAAAAGTCACTCAGTCTGGAGTATTTTGTTATAAAAACCCTAACAAACTAAGCACTTTGAAGATAATTTCTTCATTTACAGTCTTGGCTCAGATTGGAGTTTTGACTGCATTTCCTACATATCACCTTTCAAGTGGTTTTGAGGCATTTGAAAATTTTATATGATGATGCAAGACCCCGAGAATAGGTGTTCCCAGACAGCAGAAAGAGTCCCCGTGGTCTTTTATAACCTAATATTAGAAATAACAGCGTCAGATCTGCAATACACTATTAGTAGAATCAGTCACAAATCAACTCAGGTTCAAGGAGAAAGAACACAAGTTTCATCTCTCAATGGAAGAATTGCCACATCAGTATTTTTGAACATGGAAATAAGGAAATGGCTTTAGAAGAAAGATCAGTTTGTAATGATTTGGATTTAAATGTCCCCCTAACCCTCATGGAAACAAGTTAGCAATGTTGAACAGAAGCAGGGCTTGGTTGCTAAGGAGGAGTCCCTGGAGGTGTGTGGCCTGGGAATTATATCAGGTTCTCTCCTCCCCTTGGTTGCTCTATCTTGCTTCCAGCTTCCATGATGATAGAGCTTAGCCTGTGCTCTAGCTCTGCTCCATGCCACCATGCACTGAGATCTGTGGTCCCCAGTCTCACATGGACTGAACTCAAAATCTCCAAGAAAACCATGAGCAAATAAATCTTCCTTACAGCAGGGAGACTGACTGAGTTTGTGAAGCATAAGCCTTTCTCTTATTCTGCACACTAGGATGGTGCTCCTCCCTCACCACAATGGAAGGCCAGAGGTATATTCTCTGGTAAAGGTAAAACACCTGTTGCTTTGTTGGAGCAAGAAACAGTCATAGTTGAAAGAAAAGATATGAGAGGGAAAACTGGAGTGGAAGTGTATTTATTAGATGCTGAGCTTCCCTGCCCTCTTTTCCTCCCTGAACTCTCAGAACACAAGGTCCTATATCTTCATCCTCTACGCAAGGGACTCAAAGCTTCTTTTCTGGGGAATGTAACCACTGTAGGGTTTGACATCAAAGTTCCTCAACTAAAAGAGTGAGCCAAACCATCCTACAACAAAGCAAAACCTATTGAAAAACCCAAAGGGATGAATACTTTTTCATGTATTCAAAGTTTCTTTTTATTTATTTACTTTTGGTCCTGGGGATTGAACTCAGGGTCATTCTACTTCCAAGCTACATTCCACCCCCAGCCCTTTTAAAAATTTTTATTGTCTCCAAACTTATGGAATTTATATATAAATACATACGTCTTTTACATATCTTGCAAAGCATGGTAAATGTTAGGTTCTACAAGGGATGTCCTTATTGAGAAGACTTACATTCATGATCTACCTTATTGTGTGCATGCATTGTCACTGCTGTAGGGTTCTAAGATGGGTCATTCACCTAGACATTAGTTCCAAATACAAATAGACAAGTTTTACGTTTATGCTCTATTAACACACTGAGGAAAAATACTGGACCTAAAATTTTTGCCTGGTGTTTCAACTAATTTCAAAATTTTATTGTTTTCAGTAAATTGTAATAACCAGGTACTTCTTGGTTAGACTTTTTTAACATGCTTGACTGATTAACTAACAATAATTATAAAAGGAGTGAAAATTTAAGAGAAAAATTATGCAAAATGACAACTTAATGGACCAAAAATAACTAATGACTAATTTTTTTTCATTTTAGAACAAAATTGTCTAATAATCTGAAATTCCAGTAATCATCAAGTAAATATTGAGGACTTGGCTCCTTGTTGAGTTTACATAATTGCTAGAAAACGCTAAATGATACAGAGGACTATTCTTTGTTTTAGCCATTTTTATCACAAACCCAGAGGAATTGGGCAGATATACAAGGGCTGATTCAACAGAAAGAAGTTTATTCCTTTTAAAGATGCTTGCCAGTTACAAGGACACCATTATCTCTAAAGCAAAGGCGTGACCTCTTAGTACCTTGGACATTGGAGGAATATTAGTTTTCAAAAAAATTATCTTACAGAAATGACCCTGAAACAAACTGTGTTAACATGAAAACAGACCAGCACAAGTCACTGCATTTTTAGGCAGCTCTGCTCTAAAGTGGTGATAACAATGGGAATGAATACACAAAAGCAGGGCTCCTGTGGATCTCTAATGACATAATAGATATATCTCATCAGGGAAACACCAGGCAGATTTCCTATAACATATATTCTTTCTGGCAGAAGAAATGCATTTTGGCCTAAATTTACCTTTTTTCTTTTAATTTAAAGAAAACCATCACCCCTCTCTTCTCTGTCATAATTACTCTCCTTGTTAACACCTCATAATGAGGAAAAAGCAAATCAGTTGTGTCATTATTCCTTGCTGCTAAACAGAAGTAACACAGTCATTAATGGCTTTAACATATGTTCATGTTTTCCTGGCCATTGGGATCTTCATTTCTCTGTTTCTCCTTGAGGACGCAAGACATATCCGTTAATAACATGACTTCTGGATTTCCTTCTCAGGGAGTTCATATTCAGAACAAAGTTTTCAGGTTCAACATGAGAGGTGAGGCAACTGAGAGGGAGATACCATGCACCCCAAAGGATGGACGGCTCTTGGAAGACTATTCTGGTTGTTTCCACCCCAAGCCATTCGCTTGCCTTCATTACAAATCATTCCACTAGGTGGCGATATAAATATGTGACACTTCAAAAATACTGTAAATTGACAGAATCTCTAAATACAAAGCAAAGGGTTCATATTTTCAATTAAAAGCATAGCATTAGAACTACACTAAGTATTTTGACACTGACTTTGGGAGCACAAATTCTTTTCTTAGATCTGAGAGTTTAGATTAGATGATTATCAAATAATTAGTTTAGTAATTTAAACTCCTACCACTCCTCTTTCACTCCCTTTTTCCCCGCCCCCCCCCAACAGATGTGCTTTTAATATTATTTGAACCATTTAGCTAATTGTTTTAGTTCTCCATTTTTTTCTTGTCAGTTCAGACTAGTCTTGGTCAAATTACTTAACCTCTTCATATCTCATAGAGTGATATAATGTAAAGTAGCACTAATAAAAATGATTATAAAACACTTTGCAAATTTTAGGGCCAACGACAACCACATTGCTTTGAAGTCACCAGAAGTGTGACAAGTGTTCAGACAAGTACATAATTAAACTGTCCAAACTGCATTAGCTATTGATGGCATTTAACTAGGACTGACTGTTCCTATCAAACTATGAGTTTAATTTATAGTGCCCTCAATAATTCTCACAGACATTACCAGAATAGAACTGGGAATGGGCGTTTAAGTTGGAAAATTTATGTGTCTCTTTGGCCACAATAATGAAAACATAATCAGATTGAAATCTCTTCAATTTCTCCTTTTGTCTTCCATAGAAGAAATGGTAACTCAGTCAATTCGTTTTTAAGAAAAAGAAAATGTTGAATGGCGTTACACACAATGACAAATCAATAGCAGTACAGGTCAAAGTGGAATCCTTTTTATAACCTGAATGTCTCTGCCTTCACTACTCTGTGAGTATAATTGAAGTCACATTAACATTTGTGCTGGAGTCTCACTGACTCCAAGTCCTCACTTGCTCTTGAAAGTATTTTATGACTCTATAAGTGTTTCTGAGAGTGTTCAAGATGTGACTTAAATGCATCCCAAACCAAGCTTGGTTGTTGCTCACTGTGCCCATGAGCTGAGCTAGTTCCTGAAGGGGCTGCCATTGCTGTAGCAAAACAACTTTGCTTATTCTTGTCGGAGAAACCTTAAAGACTCAGAGGAGCAGAAATAACCTCCATTCCTTTATAGCCAAGTAGATTTAATGCAAGGAAATTGTTACTGAAGTGATGTAAGGACTGAAAATCCCAATAGGGAATCATCAATAGCCCTAAGACCAGCAACAAGAAGCCAGCATGCCTCTAAATTGGACAGACATTGGGAAAGTGACATAACCAGAAATTATAACCTTGGATACAAGGATTATAAGGTGGAAGCTGGAACCTCAGAAGGAGAGTCTATCAGGAACTGGAGTCATAGAAGAGGAGTCAATATTGCTCAAGAATCTACCAAAAGCAGCTAAGGGATGGAGAAATGCTCAGGCTTCTTTCTCTCTCTGTCTCACCTATCTCTGGTATTTCTCATTGTCCTAATTCAACTGGGGACCAGTTCACAGGGTCCTGCGAGAGGAACCCACAATCCCACAATACAGAGTTTGGCAGTTCAAGGGTGAAAAATGGATTGGAGGGCAAGCTGACTGGCTGCTGTTGCTGGGATCAATGTAAGCCAAGCTCAGCTCTTCAGCTGCTGGCTCTGACAATCTTGCTGGCTGCTTAGTGTCACCGGCTCAGCTCCCTGGGTGTTTGAGTCACATGCCCTATTTCTAGATGGTGAGTTGATAAGCAAAGAGACTCTTAGTAAATATTTTAGACTTTGTGGGCTATATTGTCCCTAACACAATTTCTCTCTTCTGCAGTTGTAGCACAAAATCATCTATGTAAACAAATGAGCAAGGCTGTGCTACAATAAGATTTTTTTTTAATGAAAATAAGTGAAAGTTTGGATTTGTCTGGAGGACTCAAATCTACTAACTTCTTCCTTAAAACAAGTACTACCAGCTGCTTATTCAATACTCTGGATACTCCAATGCCAAATCAAAAGAGCAATACTCCTTTTCTCTTGGTGTATGATTAAGACAGTTTTACAGGATTTTCTGACCTGGGAAGATTAAAAATATAATAGGCACAAATCCTATTTCTTAACTTTTCTCTGTAGCAAATGCCACACTTTTTTTTAAACATCAGATTATGTCTGACTTGGGTCAATTATGTCAATAGCCGATTAGGAGATTTAGTGTTAGTAGTCGCTTCGGGGGCTACCAACTGGCTCCTAGAGTTGGAAAAATATGCAAATATATAGTATTGAGAGAAAGAGGGAAAAGCCTTCAATGTTTATGCTATCATGGTCACCAAGGACATTCTCAAGCAGCAGACTCCCTTGAAGGCTGGAAACTCCACACATGTCAAAGGATGGCACTCAGCTCGCACACTGCACAAATCACACTGCCCTCCGGTCAGTAGGCCTTGCTAAGTCAGAGTCCTGTACTCTGATCTTTTGTCTCAGAAGAAAACTCTTTCTCAAAGACTTCTTGACTAATTCACTACACACAGCTCTATCTGCCAGACCCCAATTCTATTGGAAACCCTAAGCTACTATTGTTGGGAGAGATCATGTTTTGGTTTTGTTTCAGTTGACATGTGAGCCAGGGAACATACACAGATTTTACTTTTACTTTTATATTATAATATATTTTAGGTACTGGGGATTGAACCCAGGGGCATTCTACCTCTGAGCTAAACCCCTAGCCCTATTTTATTTGTATTTTGAAAGAGTCTCCCTAGATTGCTGAGAGTCTCACTACTTATGGAGGCTATTCTTTTTTTTTTTTTTTTTTCAGTATTGGGGAGTGAAATCAGGGGCATTCTACCTCTGAGCTATACCCCCAGCCCTATTTTTTAATTCTTTAGTTTGAAACGGGGTCTCACTAAGTTGCGGAGGGCTTCACTAGATAGCTGAGGCTGGCCGCGAACCCGGATCCTCTGGTCTCAGCCTCCCAAATGCTGGGGTTACAAGCTGTTCTTGAACCTGTGATCCTCCTGTTTTAGCCTTCCAAGTACTGGGATTACAAGCATGTGCCACCATGCCCAGCCATGAACAGATTTTAGAGAAAAGGAAGGCTGTGAATTTTTTAGATTGAGCCCACTTAAGTCACAGTTTAGGCTGAGTTACGACATCTCTGATACTCTGTGATTTTATAGCCATCTGACAACTCTCCTAAATGGTCTCATAAGCAACTGGGTATCCAATGTTTGACTTTTAAGATAGGCTTAACCATTTTGTTCCTATTTGTGTTCCATGGTTGATGGTAAACCATTCTGGTTCTAGAGATAAACAAGATAGTGTTGGGATGGACAGGTGGTTAGAATGGGAGTGGAGGGTGACATTTAGTTGAGTTCAGCTATTTGTACCTGTTTGTAGATGGGCTTTGCTACCTTTTTCAGCAAATGGAAATCTAGATGTAGGTGCCCTGGAAAGAATCAATCAATCAGAATCAGTGGACAATGTGAGAATACCAGCCTGAAGTATGGAGAAAAAAAGAGAAAGAAAAGGGTCTAGAGATTCATGAAATGAGCTGATTCTATTGGCTTAAGATTTGTTGTAGCTGCATTATAGATCTGCCAAGGAATGAATGAATACACACACACACACACACACACACACCAGCAAAATCCTGTCATGATAGATGTCTTTCCTTGCTGAACATTCTGTAGGGAACAGAAGGTTCCAGCCTGTCTGCATAAGTTTAGGTTACAGCTGTGCATGACATTACAAATACAGCCAGATTAGAGCCTCTGAGGTGGTATTGCTGGCGTTGGGTCAGTGCGACTCAGGTCCTCTCTTCACATCTGTATAGCCCCATATTTTCTGAGGGAGGCACTTCTACCCATGCATGATCAGGCATCCTTTGTCCAGTGATTTTCTCCCACACTTAACAGGATCAGGTTTCTATTTGAATGTGTCATGTTAAAATCCAAATGTGTAACATCCTGCGTGTTCAATAAAGCAGTGTTCTTGAGAATGAATCTGTTAGCAGATGTTTGTATTGCTGTATACAAGGAACTAAAGGAATGAATTCAGGGGAAGGAGTCTATGAGAATACAAAACGGGACAGAAGCCAGAAGAAGAGAATTTATAAGAGCTCAATTCCTATGCTACAGTGTATAAAATGAAATAGGAAAACTGTGAATAGGCTGTAAATGCATGTCAGGATTTGGAACAATTTTATTACCCACTAGAGTTACACACTTCTATATTTTGATATTACCGGGTCCTTTTCGGAGTAATATACACTTTAAATTTCCCCCCAACGATATCAAGGCAGTATTCTGAACAATAGCTGCTACTATGTCAGGAGTTATAGTTTTTGTTTTATTTTTTACTAAAGTCAGCTGTTTCTAAAGAGTGACCTCTAGCTAAGTTTAAAGGTCCATCTTCAATAGTCAACTTTTTTATATGTGAGTGCTAGGCATGGGTTGAAAGAAGGAAAAATAAGGTCCTATTTAAATAAAAGCAGTAATATGTAAATTAAAAAAAGAAATGTTCATTGTGTTCATTTGTTTTTCTTCAAGAAATGATACACACATTCATACACACAGACACACACACATATAATTTTTAGACTTAGGACTCATGTTCTAAATATAGTGGTTATGGCTTTTTAAATACTATTATGTCATACAACTATTTCATCTGAGGTTAGAAGGGATAGTCTCTCCAGTCCTACACTTACCACCCCTGCAGGAATCAGCTGATTATAATCTCTTGACAGTACAGACAGCTTCTACTTCTAATTCCTGCAGAGATGAGGCCCTCACACATTACAGAATCACACCATATCAATGTATCTAGAAAGCTGGAAAGTTCTATCTTAAACTGACCTAAATCTGTTTTCTTGGAGGTGATGCACATCTTCTCAGCCGTACTTATGGAAGTACCCAGAATAATTCATCTTTTCCCCTGAGGTCCTCCAGTGTTTAAGGAAGGGTGGCTGTATAGGAAGCAGAGGCTGAATTGCTATTCCAGAACTTCTTAGAAAAGCATAATTCAAAGAAACAGTTTAAGACTGTGCCTTAACCAAACAGTTTTATTAATGAAGAATGTGTTAGGTTCCAAATATATGTCCTTTTTAAAATACATGCTAACCTATTTATATAGAATTGAAATTTCCCTGTGTCATTTGTTTGAACCATATATTTTCTTTAAGTCATTGTGCATCTTCCCTTTCACAGGTCCTTGGTTTGATGTGAGGCAATATTGCTTCACAGTTAATATCACTGGGGAACACTGGTAGAGAGAAAAGAGAATGGGGAATCATAGATTTATTAGTATATTTTATTGATCTAACATGCCATTGATTACAAGATACACCTTTCTTTTATGCACTGCTATGACTCCATGAATTATGATATTTACTAATTTGAGATATTATATAACTAAATGTAAGCTGGACCAGACCATTCCCCCCCCTCCCATTCTGGTTTGAGCGTAGGAATAAGTGTGGACAAAGGTCAGAACCACAGGAATTGACTACCTTTCTATCTATTTTGCTCATACAAACACTCAGAGCAAGGATTGACAGTGACTAGGAATTGGGGAGCAACATAAATATTTTCTATATCATAGCATCATTTGAAGGTGGCTAACAGCTTAAATGAGGTCTTTCTGAATAGAAGTAATTGTACTTTTTATGTCTATGAAAACTTTCTGCAGTAAACAGTGTTGGAGGCAATTATTAAGCTTTATCAATTGCATGCCACTTTGCACGGAGTTTTATTTTTTCCATTTTTCTTTTAAATATTAGTCTTAGAACTTAAAGGAAGGCAAGAATGTCAGGATGAAGAATAGAGTGAGAACTTTGGGGTGGGGATGAGGGAATCTGGAGACAGGTAGAAGAGATGCAAGAAGGAGAATAGGAGACATAATTTCAATCACTGTGGTTCATTACATGCTAGTCGATGTCTTACTTAATTTGTTCAATTTACCAAGCTAAAAGAACAAGTCAATGATACCACACATAGGAAGATGTAATATAAATCAGCAGGAAGGGAGACAAATGTGTAAGTGGAAGGATTGGCCACTGATAGCAGCAGAAGAGATTAATATGTTTAAATGTACTACTGCTAAGGACATTGGATACACACAACCTAGTAATAACCACTCTCACGTAAACAAAACAAATTAAGCCTCGAGTTTTCTATTTTAGGCATGCAATCTCGTGCAAGATCAATGCTGAAGTGCAGGAGAGGGCTCTTTACTACAGAAAATTCCTTAAAGAAACTAAGAACTGAGTTTGTACTGTTGAAAAAAATAAAGGTTAAAGCTTAGAGAGCTATATGCTAGACTGGTTATTATCTCTTCTAAGTATTAAATAAACTAAGCCATCTGAAAACTTCCTTGATGATTTAGAAGGCAAGGATGCTTCATTACACTAGTATGCAAAAGTTAACATAGGTTAGGGAGCTATTATCTGGCAGTAGGTATCATGTGCTTTACTCCTGCTGTGACCTTGCTCAACTACCTTTGCCAGCTCACTTGCTTTCTTTTTCAGTTTCTTGAAATAAAACAAATAAATTAGTCAATTTAAAAAAACTGTCTTGGTTCATAGAGATCTGCAAAGAATCTTAAAGGCGAATCTGCCACAGAAACAAGGAATCATAATTTGGGTAGAATCAGACAGTTTTTGTTTGTTTATTGTTGTTGTTTTTCATCCATATGGGTGAAGTCTTCCCTCATACTCTTTTTCATTTTTCTCACTATTTTTTACCTTTGTATTTTATGTGAGACAATGTGTTTTGTGCTTTTATTAAAGTTGAAATTTAAGAGAAAAACAAAAACATGTGCTCCTCACCTAGCTATGGATAAGGAGCACTCAGATACCAAGACCCCCACACGAATTACTGGCAGAGAGCTGTTGTCAATTTGATACTGAAGCCTATGGATGAAGTGTGATGTTTTTTCTTTCTGTAGATACTACAGAGGACCTGGAGTGCAATTATGCAGTTGTCTCTCATCTACTTATCTGAACAGGAAAATCGTTTTATTGAATTGTGGTCACACATATGGCAAACATCATTTTTCCAGATTGCTGGCACTGAATGCAACATGAAGAGCAGAGACTGGCTGCAGTACCGGCAGGACTTTCTTTCTCTTGCCAGGATGTGACCCCATCTGGACTAAGCTATAGCAATTGCAAAAATGGCCCCAATTTTTCCCTGCATTTTTGCCATGTACTACATCTTTGCAGCCTTTCCCAGGAAGAGTGATATTTCCTTATCCCTGATTCTGACATGGTCTTGTGACTTAATTTAGCCAAATGAATGTGCTGGTAATGATAACCTTCCAGTTTTGAACAAAGCCCTCTAAAGGCCTTATGTACTTCTCCACTCTCTCAGACACCTACCTCAACCAAGAAAGTAAGCTTGGCTAGAGAATTAGAAGCCATGTGGACCAGAGCCCAGAGAACTGTGATCCTCCTGGATCAGCCAGTTCTGAACAAACCCAATAGCTGGTCTAGAGGCATAAACCTAGCCTGCAAGGTCACTTCAGTCTGGTCTAAATCAACAGATTCTCCCAACCCCTCCATGAGCTAAACAAATATCTATTGTGGTATGCAACTGAGGTGCTGTGGTTATCATGCAGCATTACTGTGGGGAAAGATAACTGATACAAGGTTACTTCTAAATTAGAGCTTTTATTCCTTTTTCTTTCCACTAAATCAGTGGTACCTGACATGTGACAGTAGATTGAGGCTTCTACTTCTTCTTTGAGTATGGTTCAAAGATTTCTACAAGTTCTCAAGAGAAATATGCTGTTAAAAATATATATATATATGTATATATAATTTTACCATTAGTTTTCCAACTTCCTTTTCTCCCAGTTTGCCACAGAAAAAGACTGTAGAAAATCAAGTGGGATTCTGGTTTGTTTAAATTTTATTTTTCAATTTTTTCTTCCCACTAAAGTTTTAGGGTGCCCATGCCTTTTTTCTGTCAACCTGTTCTAAGATCCTTGACCCAACTCATTCCCTCAAAGGAATAGAATGAAAAGGCGTAAAGTGTCATCAAAGAGTTGAATTTCGATAGGAAGCAAAGCTTTACAAAGACTTTTCTTAAATTATAACCTTAGGCCACATGCATTAAAGTCATCCTGAAGAGATGAATAAAATTCATCTTTCTAGGTTCTACCCAGACTATGAGGAACAGAATCTTAGAGGAAGTTGATATCATTTATATTTGGCTACAGTTTGGGGATATCTGTTTTGTCGTTGTTGTTGTTAAAGCATTATTTTCCACTGCTAAAATTATAAAGTAGTGCCAGCCCTTCTATTATTTAAAGGAAAGCTTTGTTCGTAGTCAGGAATCCATCAAGGAAAATAAAGTCCCTCTATGTATTTCAAATGTGCAGGTAGATTTTTAGATGTAAAATTAGAAGAAATAAAGAATTGCCCTACTACAGGAAGTAATTAGGAAACAAACATTAAGAAAGCTGGTATACTTGGTAAGCTTTCCCCCTGACTCCTTCCCCTCTCCCCTCCCTTCTCCAAAGATGTTATTGAAATTGGCATCTGTATTATCAATGTGAACTACATTATGATGTGAGACTATAATGCACCAATAAAATTATTAAAAAAGAAATCTGGTGCAGGGATTTCCAGCCAGCAGAACCTAAGCAACTGGTACTTAAGATATCAGCCTGCTGGCTGCTAAAAATGCCACGTGTGACACCAGCACAGTGTCCACAACTGTCTCTGGGGACTGACTGTCTATTCTTGTCACTCACTTTCCAGGTTTCATGCAGGTGTCTTTCATCAGCAAACTGCATCCTGAAACCAGATGGAGAGGGGATTCTAAAACATCTAGTTCCAGCTTCTCTTCTGTGATACAGAAATACCTCGAAAGGGTCTGGTGATCAGGCTAAATTGACAACAGAGGATCTAGTGCATATTCAATCCCTAAGGGACAGGCATTAAATCTCAGGTCCAAAAATTTTAAAGAATAAAATCTCTACCTTCATATAGGAAGCTAGAGTAAGTATGATATCTAAATATTACTTATGAATAATTTTGGGTAATTAAACCAGGAAAAGCTTGAACATACTCTATAGGTGTTAACAGTTTGATCTTTACAAGGGACTAGGCACGTTTCTATGATTCATGTGTGTTTAAAGTTGTCCTTGAAGCCTTGTTAAGGTTTACATCTTATTTTCTGATTATGCAGTTTGTTAAATCATTTATTTCTAAGTTTCATGAGACATCATGAAGAAATATTTGACATTCTTTACTAATATAAAGGAAAGTACTTCTAATTTGACTTCTACATCATAGCCTCTTCTTACAGGACAATCAGTACTACAACTGCCGTGTACTCATTGGATATAATGAGATGAAACTTTTTTGTAAAATATCTAAAAAATTAGGCTAAACACAATGCACTGAAGATAGAAAATGACAAAATTGACCACAGATGACTGCAATGCCCTTTTGTTGACGGGCAGATTGTACAGATTTAGACCAGGGCACTTAACTGTGAATGTTGGTAAGTTCAAAGTTCATGAGCAAAGGAATATGTATATATTAATACATACATATATACATATATATGTATGAGTTTCCATCTAAAGCAAAAATAAAGGTCACATGTTTGGCTGGAAATGAAATCACTTTATATGTGTCAAGGATTTTGGTGCATAACTTGATTAAATTTCACAACAAACATGTGAGGTGAGGACTTTTTCCATTCTGTACATGTCAAGGTTGAGGGTCAGAGAGAATAATTAACCCAAAGTCAGACATTTTATAAAAGAGCCAGAATTCAAATCTATAGCTTTTGACTTCAAACCATGTGCTTTTCCTACTTCATCTCTCTGTCCCATAAATACAATTTTCCAACACATAAAGTCTTTTCTGTTTTGCAGAGGGAATAACACAGCACTGTTGTCTCTCTTGCTCTTATCCTTTCAAACTCCACTGCCGTAAACTCTACATTAGGAGGGAGGAATGTTTCATGTTTGAAGCGTGTGCCTTTTCTCTCTAGGTTTCTTATTTTCTGTCACCAATGGGGATAAAATAGTTGCAACTGAGTGTGTATAGCTTAATTTATTGTGGAGGACATTCACCTTCTTTTTCTTTTAGTCATCCTAGTATCTTTTCCTGTTTTTCTACTAGTACATTTCTTTCTTTCTGTGTACTCTTAGTGGAAGTTTGAAACCAGCTGTCTGCCACCTACTAAAAAAGCTGAAGAGGCAGAACACTTTAGATTTCAGATCACTTCCTAGGTACATGCCAGGATATGGACGGGGGACTCAAGATTGGCTCATCAAATATTCTCCACAGGAGTTTTAAAAATTTGAGCAAAGGGTAGAAGTCACAGGGATAATATGGAAATCGTGGGATTCAAAGGCAGACTGTTTCTGGTATAAAAATAATTTCTGTAGTCCCTGTTTTATTCTTGCTTTAATATCAATCCAATTTTGAAAAAAAAAAAAAAAAACTTCCCTTAGGTTGCATAAGTATAAAGTACTACTATCTGTATCTTCCTTCTTGAAATTAGATTGCTTCAATTTCTATGGCTTATAGAGAATCTGAATTAATCTACTAATTTCTCATTGTTAATGCACTTATCCACCTTGCTCCTTTCAAAAAACATGAATAATGGTCATTAAAATAAAAATAAAAATAAATAGGAGAAAACTAGAAAAGAAATCATGCTGTATTAGGTATTCCTACTAAGCTTCATTTAAGTATGTTTATTAAACAGTGATAATTTCAATTTAAAATAGCAGAAAAAATTCATTGTGTTCAAAAATCTTAGAAAAAAAAAGAAAAAGAAAAATGAGGATAAAAAAGAATAGTTACTACAGAAAATTCTACCGTAAGTACACTAAAAGTGTGTCTCAGCTAAGAGCTTTCTGGAAATTTAAGCAAAGAAAACACTGTCTGCTGTACACATCCAAGGATTTCTAAAATGAAAACTACTTGAAATTAGTCCTGATATTTGAGTACAGAGAAAAAAAAATATATAGTCTCTTTTGTTCTCACGTGAGAAATGTACAAAAACATAGTAAATATTATCTACAAACATACCTTTAGAGGAAATAGGGCAGCATGGTGCACAGACTGCTTTCCTAGTGTTCCTCTGTGTAAGTCAATAGAATCTTGCCAAAATAGAATTCACTGAAAGCAGATCTGTGGGGGAGAAAAATGATATGACCCAGGTATGTAACCCTCTACAGGTCTAGTGTTTTATTCCTGGAGAGATCTTGGGATATTTGGAGGAATGGGTGGACTGCTGACATTCAAGCACTTCTCTAACACTATGATTTCCCTAAAGTATTGCTGAGAGAAGAGTTCAAGGTTACGTTTCCTAACAGTTACCTGCTGGGCAACTATTCTGTTTTAACTGTGAAGCAGATGGTTATTCTACCCATTGTTTATTGGAGGAAGTGAAAACAGATGCATAAGTAGAAGGAGACTTTTTTCTGTTAGAAAATACATGATTATTTTTAAGAAAATATTAGATAATTTAAAATAAAAGAATAAAGACAGTATTTATTCCTTTGGGGAAAATACTGGTAAAACTAAGAAATCAGTTAAATAGTATTGTCTTTGGAAGGAATATATAGTAGCTAATAATGCATTTATTATCTAACCAAAGCAAGAAAGTTATGAGAAACCTCAGAAAATGCAAAACAACAACAAACAAAAAAACAAATAAAATGGGTAAATTGTGCATAGTGGCGCATGCTTGTATTGCAGTATTTGAGAGGCTGAGACAGGAGGATTGCAGGTTTGAAGCTAGCCTCAGCGACTTAATGAGGGTGTCAGCAACTTAGTGAGATCCTGTTGCAAAATAAAAACTTTAAAAAATAGAGCTGGGAGGTGTTGCTCAGAGGTAGAATGTCCCTGGGTTCAATCCCTAGCAACACGCACACATAGCGCACACAAACACACACACACACACACACACAAAATGGATAAATGGCAGATGCAGAGAAAATTAAAAGATATTTAAGAGTCTGTGTGGTCCATCTATATGAAAACGTGAATTAAAAATTATTTTCTAAAAATGTTAATTACAAAATTTGACCATAGGAAAATAGAAAGAGAAATTGCTAGGAAACTTAATAAAGAAATTTCTCAAAATAATTGACTTATACAGTACTATATTAATAATTACATAACTGTTAAATTAACCCTTTTTGGTACATAGAACATTGGTCCCAAGTATATCCATATCTGCTCCCTGGATCCTGTGCATGTTATCTTGCATAGCAAAAAGGACCATACAGATTTGATTAAGGTTAGGGACCTTGAGATGTGGAGATTATCTTGGATTATAGTGACATGTGCCTTTCTAAGTAAAGAACGTTTCTCAGCAGGGGGTCAGAGAAAAAGCTGTGATGAGGGCCAGAGAGATGCTATGTCTGTTGAATAGGGGAAAGGAGACTGTGTGTCAAGGAGTACAGGTGAATTTATAACCCTGGAAAGGCAAGAAAACTGATCTCCCTCACCCCCCAGAATCACCAGGAAAGAATTTAGACCTGTTGACATTTTTGGACAATGAGACCTATCTTGAAATTCCAAAATTATAGAACAACACATTTGTGTAGTAGCCTCTAACTTGGTGATAGTTGTAAAGTCGGCAGTAGAAAGCTAATATATTCTCCAAATATAAGGCAGAAATTATTAGTCACAAATAAAAACAAGAAGATGCTCTTTAGAATGGAGATACGTTAAATATAAATGTACCAATAAAATAAGACAAAAATAGAAAGAGATGTACTATACAAAAGATTAACCACAAATATTTGGTATGGTTATATCAATATCAGATAAGCTTTAATTTAATTCAAAAAGTATTACCTATTATAAAAAGCAATATAATAGCAAAGTTCAATTAGTAGCAAAGTTCAATTTTACAGATAAGCATAATCTTTTTTTTGGGGGGGGGGTACTAGGATTAAATCCAGAGACATTCTGCATTCACACTACACCCTCAGTCCTTTTTATTTTTTGTATTGAAACAGGGTCTTGCTAAGTTTCTAAGGGTCTCACTAAGTTGCTGAGGCTGTCCTGGAACCCATGACTCTCCTGTCTCTGCCTTCCAAATACTGGGATTACAGGCACGTACCACTATACCAGGCTAAGCACAATTTTAAATGTAGTATATAGCTGAAAATATAGTTTCAAAATAATTATGGCAAAAATAGAGAAATAGGAAAATTACAATAATAACTAGAAATTTTAACATACTGTTTCCAAAAATTAATAGAATAAGCAATAAAATGTTCAGAAAGTAAAGGAAGATTTGAACAACTTTCTTAACCCGGTTGGTGATACAATTACAGTTTATAAATTATTTTAGGTCCTCATAGAACATTCACCAAAATAGACAGTAGACTAGGTCACAAATAAATTTTAAATGATTAGAATTATATGTATATAGATATATCCAGTTTTGCCAACACCATTTATTGAAGAAACTGTCCTTTCTTCAATATATATTCTTGGTGCCTTTGGCAAAAATATATGTAGATTAGCTTTGGGTTTCTCTATTCTGTTCTATTGATCTATGTGTCTGTTTTTATGCCAGTACCATGCTGTTTTGGTTACTTTTAGTATGTTTTGAAGTCAGTTACTGTAATGCTTCCTTCCAGCTTTTTTCTTTGTTCCTTGGCTCAGAATCACTTTGGTTATTCTCCTTAATGGTTCCTTGTGGATTTTAAGATTTTTTTTCTATTTCTGTGGAGGAAATAATTAGCATTAAATGAATATTTCTCTGCATCTATAGATCACCATAGGTACTGTGGCCCTTTTAACATTCATTCTTCTAATCCATGAGAATGGGACATCTTACCTTTTGTGTTATGTATGTGACTTTTATAATTCTTTCATCAGTGTTTAATGATTTTCATTGTAGAGATGTTTACTTCCTTGGTTGAATTTATTACTAAATTTTATTTTTTATAGTTATTGTGAATGAAATTGTTGTCTTTATTTCTTTTTTCAGCAAGCAAATTTTTGATGCATAAAGTGCTACTCCTTTTAGTATATTGATTTTATATTCTGCTATCTTACTGAATTAATCCATTAGCTATAATGGTTTTTTGATGGGATGTTCAGGTTTTTCTATGCATAAAATTGTGTAATCTCAAAACATAGATAATTTAACTTCTTCCTTTCTAATATGAATATGTTTTATTTTTTTGTTGCCTAATATATCCCGCTAAGACTTCCAATACTATTTTAAAAAAGAGTGGTGAAAGTGGACATCCTTGTCTTCTTCCACATCTTAGAAAAAATGCTTTCAGCTTTTCTCATTTAGTTTGATATTGGCTGTGGGGTTGTCATGTATAACCTTTGGTATTTTGAAGGTTGTTCCTTTTATAACTACTTTGTTGAGATTTTTTTTTTTACATGAAGAGATGTTGAATCTTTTCAAATCCTTTTTCTGCATGTATTGAAATAGTCATATGGTATTTTTTTAAATGATCATATGCCCTTCATTATTTGGCTTTATCGTATCATATTTATTGATTTGCATAGGTTGAACCATTCTGGTATCCCTGGGATGAATCCCACTTGATTGTGGTATGTGATCTTTTTCTTCTGCTATTAGATTGGATTTGCTAGAATTTGCTGAGAAGTTTTGCATCTATGTTCATGAAAGATATTTTTCTATAGTGTTCCTTTTTGTTGTGTCTTTGTAGTATTATATAAATGCTGGCCTTGTAACAAGAGTTTTGTAGAGTTCCATTTCAATTGGGGGAGTAGTTTAAGAAGAATTGCAATTAGTTTTGTCTTTAAATATTTATAGGATTCAGCAATAAAGCCTTTGGGTTCTGGACTCTTGATGAGAGACTTTTAATTACAGCTTTAATTTCATTTCTCAGCATTAGTCTGTTTAGATTTTCTATTTCTTCTTAATTCAATTTCAGTGGATTTGTTTGTTTTTTTATTTTGTTTTTTGATTTTTGGTACTGGGGATTGAACCCAGGGGAACTCTACCTCTGAGCTCAAACCTAGCACTATCTTTATTTTTATTTACTGTTTTAAATTTTGAAATAGGATCTCAGCAAGTTGCGAAGGGCCTGAATTGTGAGGCTAGCTGTGAGTCTGCCATCCTCCTTTCTCAGCCTCCCAAGTGCTGGAATTGCAAGTGTGTGCCACCACACCAAGCTTTCTTGGTAGGTTTTATGTGTTCAGGAATTTATTCATTTCTTTAGGTTTTATAATTTTTAGCATATTATTTTTCATAATAGTTTCGTATGATCATTTATATTACTGTGGTATCAATTGAAGTGCCTTCTTTTAATCTATGATTGCATTTACTTGGCTCTTTTTCCCTGTTTCCTTAGTTTAGCTAAATGCTTGTCAATTTTATATATCATTTTCAGAAACTCAACTCTGTTCCATTGATTGCTTCTATTTTTTGGTATAATCTTATTTATTTTGGCTTCATTATTTCTTTTCCTCTACTAATTTTGAGTTTGTTTTGTTCTTGGTTTTCTAAGTTCTTGAGGTGCAGCGTTAGGTTGTATATCTGAAATCATTCTTTTTTGGATATGTGCATTTAGTGGCATAAATTTCCCTTATAGTGCTGCTTTTGCCATATCCCACAGACTTTTCTTTGTTTTTGGTTTTACTTCTCTCAAGGAATTTCTATTTCCTTTTTAATTTCCTCAATTGCCAATGTACTTGTACATTTTCCATTGTTTTTCTTGTATATTTCTAGTTTGATTCCTTTGTGGTCTGAACAGATACATGCTATTATTTCAATTTAAAAAAAATTACTGAGGCTTGATTTGTGGCCTATTATATAATCTATCCTGGAGAATGTTCCATGTGCTAATGAGAACAATCTGTATTCTGCTGCTCTTGCATGGAATGTTCTGTAAATGCATGTTAGGCCCATTTGCTCTATAGTATAGTTGGGCTCTGATGTTCTTCTGTTGTTGCTGATTTTCTGTTTGAATAATCTGTCCATTGATGAGAGTGGGGTCTTGAGGTTCTCAATTATTATTGTACTGGATTCTATCTCTCTTTTAGATTTAATAATGTTTTATTTACATATTTGTATGACCCAGTGTTGAGTACATATATACTTACAAATATTATGTCTTCCTACTAGCTTCATCCTTTTCAAAATATATAATGGCCTTATTTTCTCTCCTTTTACAGTTTTTTATTTAAAGTTTGCTTTATTAGCAGGGTGCAGCGGTGTATGCCCGTAATCCCAGTACTTGGAAGGGTGAGAAAGGAGGACCGCATATTTGCGGCCAGCTTCAGCAATTTAGTGAGGCCCTCCACAATTTAGTGAGACTCTGTTTCAAAATAAATAATAAATATGCCTAGGTGTATAGCTCAGAGGTAGAATACTCCTGGGTTCAATCTCTAGGACAAGATAAAACAGGACAAAAACAAAACAACTGCTTTATCTAGCCGGGTGTGGTGGCTGAGGTGGAGCAGGCTTGTAATCCCAGCATTTGGGAGGCTGAGACCAGAGGACCGGGTTCGCATCCAGCCTCAGCTACCTAGTGAGGCATTCCGCAACTTAGTGAGACCCTGTTTCAAAATAAAGAATAAAAAATAGGGCTGGAGGTGTAGCTTGGAGTAGAATGTCCCTGAGTTCAATCCCCAGTACTGCAAAAACAACAACAAAAAAACCCTGCTTTATCTAATATAAGCATGGTTACTCCTGCTTTGGTTTTCCTTTGTGTAGCACATCTTTTTCTAATCCTTCCTTTTAGTCTATGTTTACCTTTACCAGTGAAGTGAGTTGCATATAAGCAGTACGTAATACATAATCAAGTTTTGTTTTTGCTTCCATTTGTTCCATCTGACCAATTTATGTCTCTTTCTATGTGTGTATGGTACTGGGAATTGAACCAGGGCATTGTACTTCCAAGCTACACCAGACCCTATTTTATTTAGTTTTTATTTTGAAACAGTGTTTCACTAAGTTGCTGAGGGCCTCTTTAAGTTGCTGAAGCTGGCGTTGAACCTCTGATCCTCCATTCTCAGTCTCCCAAGTACTGGGATTATAGGCATAAGCCCCACCCCGGTTTAATCTACGTCTTTTGATTGATAAAGTTAATTGTTTGTAGTTAGGGTGAGCTTCCTCCTGTCATTTTGTTAATCGTTTTCTTATTTTTTGTATGTCCTTTGTTCCTTTCCATCTCATTTACTATTTATCTTTGTGGTTTAGACATTTTCTGTCATGAAAAGATTTGACTTCTTTCTCTTTTGTCTATGTGTTCTTCTAGTTAGTTTTGTATATTCGTGTGTTTTCATGATTGTCATTATCATCTTTTTGTTTGAATACAGTCTTTTAAACTGTAATGTTGTTTGGAGCAGCAAACTGACCTACAGAAAAGGAAAAAAAATATGTGTAGATAAATGATAGGTAGATAGAGTAGATTAGATTTTCTGTTCTCTCTTTGGTAAGAGAGTGAGTGGTTGCTGGATTTGGAGTTAGGAAGAATAACTACATACTTACTTTTATTTTTATACTGACCCTGACTTTTATGATGGCTTATAGATATGTACCCCAATAACTGGGCTTACTGAATTTTGTACACAATCTACTTCTTTTCACAAACTCAAGTATTGATGAATATCAATAGATTCTATGCATAATCATCTGCTTTCTAAAAGATGTAAATATTAGTAACACAATAGTCATTGATAATATATTAACTTTCTTAAGGATAGACTTACTACTTAGCTCATAACTCATGTATAACTCCTGCCTTTAAATCTATTTGCATTTTACTTCAAAGAAAAAAAAATATAAGTTAAGTTTCTAATAATCAAGAAGATGATAATTTGGGATTAGTAACACATTTGTTGCCTTAAGATTTGTTATATGTATTCACCCCTAAAATAGGACCATATTTGTATTTCAAACTTCTAAGAACCAGCGGCAGTGGCAGTTATTTATCTCTTGTTTCTGTGTCCCCAGCGTCATTCTGTACTTTTTTCTTAGGTGCTAAGATTTAGAGCCTTCAAAATATATTCACTAGACTTTCTTGTTGACTGTCTTTCTATTAGGTTCAGGCAATGGGAGGCTCATAGGAAACTGGAAAGCTGGATAAAGGGCAAAGAGGTTTCTATTTCCGTTAAAAGTTCTATCCTCTTCCTTCCAACAGCAGAGAATTGCTACAGCCTCCAGCTTCTTTTGTCATTAACAATAACTGCATGGAGCCCTCTGCAAAGATTTCAGCCACAATTGCATTGGACTTCTTCCTCAGGCTCCAGGTTTCTGGTAACTCCATCCTTTCCCTTTTGTTCTTTCAAATCACAGAGGCCATATTTACTTCCTGTTATTTTATTGAAGCTACATCCACATCCCCTTTGCTCTTTAAACCTTCAACCACCTTGGTAAATATGTTGCCAAACTACCAGAAACTGCTTATAGGTATAAACATTAAAAAAGAGTCTACAGGGACTTTGGGTGTGAGGAGACCTCTGATCAGCCAGAGAACCCAGTGGGTCAGACTTGGCTAGACAAAGTGGGGGCTGACTTGGACCAGGGAGAACCCCAAAACAGAATATGAGGAGCCTTGGGAACCTTGGAGAGAGTATACCATCAACAGGGGCTAGTGCTAATACCCTGTACTAACTTATCTCTATCAATTTATAGATTATCCGGCTAATGTAAATAGAACTAGTAATGTAGTAATGAAAACTATATATGAGTACAAATGAGTAAATATTTTATACCAACAATTCTAAATGCTTTAAATGCATAATCCCATTCAATTATTAAAGATTGGAAGTCGTTCCTGATTGTGTTAGCTGCAGTACCTATTTTATACCTTGGATTTAGAATATCCCTCCGAGCTCAGGTTGTAGACAAAGCAGCCATGTTCGAGACAGGGCTTGGTTGCTGAAGAAGGGTCCCTGGGGGTGTGAGGTCTTGGGGGTCTATAGTATCCCTCCTTTCTTTGTCACTTCTTCTGCTTCCAGTCTCCATGATGTGAGAGAAGAATCCTTCCACTCCTGCTCTCTCTAGGTTTCCGGCCACCATGCCCTGATCTCCACTGGTTTCACCTGGCCTGACATGAACTGAAACCTCTGAGATCTCCAGAACTGTAAGTGAATAAATATTCCTTTTTAAAAGTTACAGTCATCCGGTATTTTGGATCACAGCAGTGAGAATGTAACTGAAACAACCTTGATTGGTTTTGGAAAGAGACTTTCTCTTTTCCTAAGTGAGTTCAATCTTGAAAGAGCGACTAAATAAGGGTCTCTGTCCTCCCAGAACTACAAAATGAATATGTGACTAAGTCAACTGAAGTTCCTCTCTAAGAACTTGGAATCTTGAATGGAGTAATCCAATAACAGCAATATCCTGAGAACATGCTCATGCCTACTGGACTACTGGGTAAAGAGGAGTTCCTGCTATTTATGTGTCTTGGTCCGAGTCTTTGATTCTCTAAGCTGCTCAATCTCCATCCCCCAAATCATATTCTGCTTAAAATTACAAGAGTAATTTCTGTTGCTTATAACAACAGAAGATTTTAAAGGATAAGCTCTTTTTATTAGAAGAAAATTGGTGCTTTGTGTGGTTAAGTAAATTGTCTAAGGTCAAACTACTTTGTAAAACGCAGAGCTGGGATTTAACCCAGGTCTTTCTGATCTTAGGAAGTCAGTGCTCTAGAGAAAATTGTTTTATAACAGATATTAAAAGTAAATTTTATTATACTCAGGGTAGGATATTTTTAAGGTGTTTTTAGAAATCTGAGTCTGTGAATATTGGTCCTGATCATATTGGGGTGAATCTTAACTGGTAAATCAACCAAACAAATGAGTGAGATTATTAAAGCAAGAGAACAACCTTAATGTTAATGGTAAAAGGTGACTTGACAGCCCAGGTTCTTTCCATCACTGGGAAAGAGTGAAACTTGCCTGGATATATAGTAATGAGACCCTATCAAAGAAAGAGTATTCACCTGTGATTTACTCTGACAAAGGAACTTAAAAAGCAAAAAAAAGATTATGGCAGGAGGAAATTAGAACAGCCTAAAAATGTTTCTTGGACCTGGGGGAGGTACATGTCTGAATCCCAATGCTTGGGAGGCTGAGGCAAGAGAATAGCAGGTTCCAGTCTAGCTTCAGTAACTTAGCAAGATCTTGTTTTAAAATAAAATAGGGGGCAGGGGTGTAGTTCATAGGTAGAACACCTCTGGGTTCAATCCCCAGTATCACACACACACACACACACACACACACACACACACACACACACGTTTCTTGAAAGACAATTTGAAGATTTTTCAAAAAATTTAAACCCAGAACTACCATATGATTTATGCATTAGTTGGGGTTCTCCAGAGAGACAGAATCAATAAGATATGTATATAGATATATGAGAGAGGATATTTTAGGAAATTGGCTCATGTTATATGCTGGCTGAGAAGTTCTATGACACATTGTACACAGGCTAGAGACCCCGAGATGCCAGTAAGATGGCTCAGTACAAGCCCAAATGCTCAGAATGAGGGAAGCCTATAGCATAAGAACTCTTAGTTAAAGGCCAAAAGCCCGAGTAACCTAGGGATGTGGATACTGATATAAGTCCCAAGGTGGGTCCAAAGGCCAAAAAACCTAAATTCTGATGCCTAAGGTAGGAAGTAGATGGGTCCCAGCTTGTGGTGGGATGGAGGAATAGGGAGTGGAGAGAAGGTATGTGTGAAGATACCACTTTACATTCTGTATTTTTCTTTTTGGGCCTCTAGTCAATTCATCTTTCACACCTAGGCCATTCAGACCCACATGCTAGCCTCCTCTAGAAACATCCTCACAGATGTATGCAAAATAATGATTTCTCAGATTTCTAAGTATTCCTTTGTACAGTCAGGTTACCATCTAAAATTAACCATCAGAAGTAAAAAATTCTATTCCTAGATGTATTAGGAAAAAATACTCAAACAGATGGATGTACACACATTCATAAGAACACTATTCACAATAGCAAAAAAGTGTAAACAAAGAAATGCCCATCAACAGTTGAAAGGATAAAGAAATGGTGTATATATATGGTAAAATATTACTCTGCCATACTTTTCCAAATGAATGGAAGCAGGGCATGGTGGTGCATGCCTATATTCCCAGTACTTGGGACACTGAGACAGAAGGATTGTGGATTCAAGGCCAACTTCAGCAATTTAGCAAGACCCTCGCAACTTAGCAAGACCTTTTTCCAAAATAAAAATAAAATAGGGCTATGGATGTAACTCGGGTAGAATGCCTGAGTTAGATCCCCAGTACCAAAAAAAAAAAAAAAAAAATAGGGTACAGACACATGCAACAATGTGGAAGAATCTCAAAATCATTTTGCTGAGGGAGAGAAGCCAAATACAGAAGATCATAGGTAACATGATTCTATTTATATGAAATTTCCAGAATTGTTACCATAAATCCACAGAGATACCGGAGGGGGGGAGTACAATAGGGAATGACTCCTTAATGGGTATGGAGTTTTATTTTGTGATGATACTGCTGAATTTTATACTTTAAAATAGTTAATTTTATGTTCTGTGAATATTGCCTAAATTTTAAAAACAAGGATCTTCTATATTATAGATATAGTTCTAAGCACTTTACATAAAATAAATATTTAACCCTCCAAATTACCTCATTACGTATGCTATTGTTACCATCCCCATCTAAGAGGCAAAGTGATTAAAGAGCAGGAAAATTAAATTCCATATTCATGTCATAAAGCTTGTAAAGTAGCAGTATTGGAATTCAAACTGTGGCTCCCAAGGCTGTATGTTTTTACACTCTAACACTGTTCAAAAATTGGGAATACTGTAAGTATAGTCTAGATAAGCAATGTCTAGTAGAATTTACCATGATGATGAAAATGTTGTATATTAGTGTTGTTTGATATGCTAGCCACTAGGCACTTGTGATTCCTAAGCACTTGAAATGTGAGTAGGAAAAGAGAATAACTGAATTTTTAATTGTCTTTAATTTTAAATTATTTAAATTTGGCAGTAATATGTGTCTTTGGGCTACCATATTGGACAATGCAAGTCCAGACTCCAGTGGTTTTACAAATTATTATTTAAGAATTAAAAGACATGACTGCACTTTTTTTTCTGGGGAATGGGTATGAAAAGATAGAAAAGGAATTGGAGCAGCCCAACCTCAACTACTTTCTTGTGCAGTGAAAACTGCCCAAGTATAAGAGGTGGATGATGGATACTATACTAACCATGTTGAGGTAGTATAGACATTTCCTTTATAATATCAGCACACCAGATAGGCCAAAAAAAAAGACTTGATACAGCAGGGGCATAGTTGACTCAACCTGAAGAAATTTATCAAGAAGAATCCTAAACATAATTTAGAAAAATAAAATCAGTGAGTGGTAATGTATAACAATATGTCCTACCATTAACTGCTGAAAAGTGAGACAGAATAAACTTGGAATGAATGTATTAGATGGTTGGTAGAAAAGAATTGCCATAAATATAACTGCAGATATCCTATTCTGCTTCATTTCACGAATATCCTTTTCAAGGTTCCCTTTCATCTTTTTCTTCATCAGAGTTAAATTTATTTTTATTTCAAGGCCCAAGTTGCCATGTTTTGTTTTCCTTTATCTTATATTTCTTTGTAATGCCTATCTCTTTAGTGCAAACAACCAAGAGTGCCAAATTACAATAAATATTTTTCACATCAGACTACAGACTATCTCAGGCATACACAAGCTTGCAATTTATAACCGTGACTGAAATTATTCTCAACAAAGAAAACAAAAGATATTAATGTTGTCCTAAACCATAGCCACTTGCGTTTATTTATCACAGATTAACCTAGCATGTTGTACATGTAAAATGTAAATGAGTTATTTTCATTTCTTCAACAAATATTTGTGTCAACAGACCATGACATACAAAATGCTTCTCTTATGAAGCTAGAAAAAATGATAGAAAATAATATCTAATATTCATATAAAATAATACATTCAGGTCTATGTGTAAGGGACAACTGTTACAGGAATATGTTTGTGGGTGAAGAACAGATGTTCAATTTTGGGCATAATAATCTTGAGAAGATTAAGAGGTAATTAGAGTTTGAAAAAAGATTATTGGGGGAGAAGAGGTAAGTATGACAAGAGCAAAGTGATTGTGGTCTGATTGAGGTAGGAGATGAGGGCAGAGAGTTCAGACCTAGAGATCAGAGAGTACTGATCTAGTAGAGCTTTATGGGTAATAATATGAACACTGAATTTTATACTGAAATGGTAAACCAATGGTGGATTTTGAGCAAAGGAATTATCTGACTTGGATTCCACAGGATCAGTGTGTGTGTGTGTGTGTGTGTGTGTGTGTGTGTGTAGCAGTCAGAAGGCTAGAAAAGTCAGGAGCTTGATTATGGAATAATGAATTTGTGATGCCTATTAAAAATGCAAATGAACACAGTGGAAATTGATAGTGAGATGAAATATAGGTCTAGATTCCAAGGGAAAGGTCTGTGCTGGAGTTACAAATGTGAGTCGTAAGCATAGAGAAGGTTCTTAAAGCAATGAGACAGGGTGAGATCAACAAGTGAATAGGTACATGTAGAGAAGTAAAGAAGCACAAGTACTGAGCCCTGAAATATTTAAAACACTGAGAGACAGCAGATGCAAAGAGGGATTGATAAGAAAAGGCAAGAACACGAATAAAGTCAGGCAAGTGTAGTATCTCAAAAGCCAAGTGAAGAAAATATCTAAAGAAAGAGAAAATGGTCAACTCTGTGAAATGCTTCTGATCAATCAGAAAGATCAGGGACTGGCTACTAGATGGAAGATATTCATGATAAGAACATTTTAGACAGATTAGTTTGGAAGAAAATGTGATTGGAGTGTTTTCAATAGACAATGAATGAAACTGGAGACATCAAGTATACAAATATACATATATTATATATATATATATATATGATATGAATTTCAGATGACAAACTCATGTTTGCAAAAAAAATAACTACTCTTATTACATTTCCTACAATTGAACTTTATTTCATGTTGGATTAATATAAAAACTCCATTGTAATATTGCTTGCAATGAAAAAAAATGGAGTACTACAGAGTTGTTGAAGTGAAGAGAGTAAATCTTATATGTTTTAATGTTAGAAAATTTCCAAGTTATATATTTTGCTGAAAGCTCATGGCAATACAGAATTCATAATATGGTTTGTTTGATATGTATTTCATATGGGTTTATTTAATTGAACCTGCTGACATGTGCCATGATGAACATTATTTTGGCCAATACTACGGTACTCTGTGTTTTAGGTGTGAAAATATTCAGTGGGAGTCAAGTCAGAACTCTCATGTTTCATCAAAGTAAAAGTTTCTTTTATTCCTCAGTGTTCACCTGCCAGGGAAGCATGATTTAGCTTTCCTTTTTTCTTCCCATCTCTGCCTCACAGATAGTGGCTGGTTCTGCTCCTCGGGAGTGAGTGTGAGGTAGAAATAAGTTAACAAAACCCCCTGGCTGGTTCTGTTGTACTTGAGTACCAGTATTCCGAGTGCTGGCTGATTTCCAAATGTTGGCTTTTTAAATGTCTTTGTGGCTTCTTTGAGGATATCCCCATTGTGGTTCTGCAATATCACTGTTGACTGTCATGAGTAGTTACTCAGTAGTTGGCCACTGTAACCCCTATGTTAGCCTCTATTCCAACAAAACATCCTATCCAACCTCTCTTCTGTGTGGCCTCTCCTTGACAGATGACATCTTAGGGAGTGTTGTGACTTGACTTGGATTAATATTGTTAAGCACACAATTTGGGTTCTTTATGGTAAGCAATGGGAACCGCCTGTAGAAATATGACAATTACCTACTCTACTATCCCCTTTCCGATAGGTTTATTGAAGATAAGTTTCAGATGAATCCAGATGCACACAGATATTAAGTAAATATTTGGAAGCAGGAAACACAAAACAGCTCTTACCAGGTTCTCAAAAATCTTGGTGATGGCCCAGTTGTCTGAACTTTTAAGTGTTCCCAAAAGCATCTTTCTAGAGGGGTTTATTCATAGTAAACAAGACAACATTCTAGAAGTAGGTTTTGCTAAACTTCTAGTGGGCATCAAATAATGAGAAACCTACCTAAACTAGTAGCTAGATACAAGACTATTTGAAAATAAAACCTTGAGAGCTTTCCTTAGAATAAATGTAGAGTCCCATTGATTATTATAGTTTAATTATTAATGATATTTCTGACATATTTTAAACAATCAATATACTGTGGTTATCTCTGATTTTACGTATGAGAGTCCATTTAAACAAACTGTCAGGCTAATTATGATGCTATTAATTGTACCCATAAAAAAATTTCTACTATCCCTTATGCTAATTATCAATGTCTGAGGTTGTTTGAGATATGACTAATTGCCTATACCAGTGGTTCCTGCAGGGTATGGAGAAATATATCCTAAGAGAGGATGAAGCGTTCCTAGCCCTGAGCCTCATGATAGCCCATTCCCATGTGCTCCTCATCACTAATAGTCCATTCAGCTGCATGGATGAGAAGCTGTGTTACATGGTGAGCCTTGATTGGCACCAGCTTTTTAACATAGTCATCAATCCATGGAAACAGGCTCAGCTTTTCCATTGACAAAGGCAAGTCTTTCAGAAAACTAAATGAGAAGGGACCTCATTTAGCCTAGAAAAGAGTATGATCTGTAAGCATGGAAATGTGCCTTGCTTCTGCATTTGACAGAATGGCATAGCCTCCTGCATGCTCTCCTTCAGCCTCCATCTCTATTGTGATCTAGTGGATCTCAGACTCCAGCGGGGCTGGCACACCCAGTCATCATCCCATAGTTGAAACATGACATGAGCATCACAGACAGGAAAAAGGTGCCTGCATTGCTGTTGTGGAGAAGGTGTAGAGGAAATCATTCTCTGGGCAACTGTGGCACAAGCAGTCTTTGCCCTCTACAGAGTCTCTACAGGTGCGGGATGTCTGCATGGAGGAGCAGCAGCAGTTAAGGGGTTCAGAGCAGGCTCGTTTGGAGATCTATTGTATTTTCCTCAACCTACCTCTTTTTCACAACACCTCACATTCTTCAGCTTCTACATGGTCTCCCATGGCTGCCTGCTCAACAACTTTGTAGAACTGATCTACTTTCCTTGTTGACCATCCTGGGGATCGAGTGGGAGGGAGGTGGGGAAAGAATGAGTTTTCTAAAAAAAAGCTAAACTAACAAATGCAAACATAAGGTCGCACAAAAAGCCCCACATGGAGGTGCTTTGAGATGGCTCCAAACCAGCACTCTTCCATAATATGAAAAAAAAACAAACAAAAAACTGGCTCTGCCATGATCTCAATGCCGGGGCTTCTCCCACAGCAACCTGCTTGCTCTCCTTTGCTCTCAAAGCAGCTCCAATTAGACTCTTCCTTCCAGACTTTCCATGTGAGAGGCATGTGATCCCCTCTAGGTATTCTAAAATTCCAGGGCACACAATTTAAACTCTACCAAGAAGTCTGTCAACTTCTTCTTTGATTCCGTAGCCTAGAGTTTCACAAGCATCCAGCCAGGAAGCTCATCAAGTATATTTCTTCTGTGGTGAAAAATTCCAGTCTCCATGATGGTTTTCTGGAAACCCTTACTTGGCTTGAGGTGCGGTTGGGAGTTGGGTTTATAGCAGGTGAGGTGGTGGGTGAGGAAACAGATCCTTCTTCTACATAGGGGATTGATGGAGTGATGGCACAGCCCTTCTAAATTAACAAATCACAGCAGATGATTTTCTTGCTGCTTTGTATCCCAAGTTCTTTGGATGTGAACTGGGGAGCATTTATCCATCTCATGTCCTACAGCCATTTGGAACTTCTCTTAAGAATGTGATATATCTTCTTCTATGGGTGTTGGGCTTCAGATAATATTCATATTCAAAGAAAATACTCAATAAAAATTGAACAGATGTCATTGGTGCTCATTTAACAAATAATTTGCATGCTTTCTTTGGTCCAGTCACTGCTTTTTTTTTTTTTTTTTTTTTTTTTTT